>JACXGK010000788.1:0-89734 GCA_016801125.1 Novumbra hubbsi
AGAAATGTACAAATAACCAGTCTTAAGGAGTTTTGAGGTCTTACTAGTGTTCTGCAACATGCATTGTATCACCAAGTTCAGTTTCTTTATTAATCACCTGTTTGTGGGTTAACAAATAACATATAGCAAGAGGTAAAAGAATATGTGTTAATTAATTCATTAATTTCTTTATTCCAGTATAGGGACAGGATACACAAACCTTGCTTAAGTTATCATGTTCATGTACAATTCACTAAGGGGAGAATATGAGCATTAAGAGTCTATATAATACATATAAGTACAGGTAAAGTGCAAATGTACAGATTTCCATCCAAATAGTATGTACATCTTTCTAGATCTATGGAGTTGGTCAGAGTTTTTAAAGCAGTATGGTGCAGCTCTTTAATTAGCAGTTAAGACTTTCAAGGTAATGTGGCCAGCATCAGCACATTATGGCAGGTTTAGTCTTTGTGTGGCAGACAGACGGTTACTAAGGGACACATCACAAGGAAAATAATGCAATCTTAGCGAAACTGTAAAAATGTGCTATCAGCTAAAGAGCTTCATCTTTTTTGTTGCACGTGAACATCGTTCTTTAGTTGACATCAGTAGGAAATGAATTTACCCTGCAGCTCCATGACATGCACATCTGACACATGCACAAAAGGTAGTGAAATTCTCAAATCACAGAGGTCTTTCTCCTCTGCATCTCGATGTGGACAGAATGTCCTGGAGACACTCACCTGGCCTGGGATAGCCATGGCCGAGTGAGTTTCACTTTCAGTTTTTTGACTGCAACAAGGTATGTGTTAGGGAGGGGACCATGGCCTTTCATAAAGGGGCAATTTGGCTATATTTTGTAATGGGTAGAAACGGACAAAATGCACGTTTCGGAGCCATGAAAGCTATGAATCCTGGGCCTCTGAAACCTCCGTGTCCTGGCAGTCTTTCTACTAATTTTCCCACATTGCTGGGGTAGTACGACGCGAAAGGCGCCTGGGAGTGGCGTCCCCAACTTTTCCCTCGTGGCCCCTGCATCATCTTCTTTATCTCTCTTGGCTTAGACCCAGAGTTGTTCTGCTGGGGCCTTAATATACCCACCCTGACAGAATCTGATGGGAGGCAGCTGGGCAGGGGAGGGGTTGCCTCCGGAATGTTCTGGAACCTGCCAGTTTTTTCCCCCTGGGGGTGTTGGTGCAATGCTCATTTAGGAGTTGGTACAGTTAGCTTGTTATTGTTTTAATATGAGATTAACTCCATGGTGAGTTGGAATGGTCATTCCGATTTGGGTTGGTTGGGTCATCTATTGTTTGATATGTTACTGGTGATTTGTTGGTATAATATCTCTGTTAGGTTTTTTAAAATACATGTCGGTGGAATAAATTAGTCATATGCAGATGAAACTCAACAATATTACTTTTCCCCTCGTTATGACACCCAAGTGAACTCTGTGTGCCTGGCTGACATCTCTTCTGGGATATATAGAGCTCCTCCTCGGCAAAAGGGACCTGCTTTTCCATCGGGTGAAGGCCTGTCCCCTCCAAGCCTTGTCTATCACATTTGACAACTCCACAGTTTCCCCAATCAGAGCGCAAGGATTTTTGGTTCCCTACGTTCTCTTCAAGCATTAAGGCATTGACTTGCTCCTGCATGTTCTACATTAATTAAGTAAAACCTCAACTCACACCTGAAGTGTGTCCTAATCCGGGGACTGATTGTGCCACCCTTCCAGTTGAATCTTGCATTCCCTACAAGGCCAAAGTGCTTGCCTACAAAGCAGTAAAGGGAACTTCCCCTCACTACCCTCAGGCAATGATTTTCTGCTACATCCGGGCTCTGCTTCTGCCTTCTATGGAAGGGCGGCTCTTCCCAGTAAAATGTCTTCTCTGTAGTTGCACCTAAGTGGTAGAACCTAAAGAACTCCACAACCCTCACTCTGCTGCCTTTGTGAACTAATGCTGATGTTTATTATTGTCATTGTTTTCCTTCAAGCACAGACATTTGCCGGTAAGTAATTCATTAACAAGGATATTTTTACTACTACTGACTTGTGTGGTTGTTCCACCTAGCTCTCAAACAATTCATGCACTCTAAGTCACTCTGGGTGAGAGCCTAAATTATTGAAATGCAAATGGATTGGTTCGGTCGGTTGCATTGATCAGTTTGTTGATTGGTTGGTCAGTTTAGTCAGTAGGTTGGTCAATTGGTTTGTTTCTTGGTTGGTTGGTATGTTAAACTGTGGGTTGATTGGATTGGTTGAATAGTTGGTCTGTTGGTTATTTACTTTGATTGGTCACTCTTGAGAATTGTCTTGCTCAAGGCCAATGTCTACCTGGCAGTGTCTAGTGCAGGGGTCGCCAACCCTGCTCCTAGAGAGCCACTGTCCTGGTGGTTTTCACTTCAACCATAATTAGGCGCACCTGACGTTAATAATTAGACAGTTAATAACTGAAAGAGGCTGTATATACATGGGGTTGGAGTGAAAACAACCAAGAGAGTAGCTCTCTAGGATCAGGGTTGGAGACCCCTGGTCTAGTGCAACAGTAGATGGGGCTGAAGGTCCGTAGAGCATTATACCAGCAGCAATGCAGACTTTAGCATCTATGTCCTGGACTTTCTCATACTGCAACAAGTCCCTACAGACACAATGTTTAGGTTTTGATAAACCTAACATAGAGCGAATGGGGAGTTGACCAACATATCAAGTGTCAGGGTCTTGTCAGAAAGGAATTATATCTGCATCATTACAAAACCTCACAGGAAAACAAGGGTTGGTTTGTCTGGTTGATTCAAACCATGTCGACAGGATTTTGTTCAGTAGATGGTAATGTAATCGATGCAATGCAAATTAATACACATTTTTATTGGAAAAAATCTGAAAGAACATGCAATATCCCTCTGCTTCAAAATGTGTCATCTGTTCATCTTTTTAGCTGTTTGGTGCCACCCTGAGAGGTCCTTCTGCCGCTGGAAGAGAGAACAAATGTGTCACGGCACATTAACAACACTGAAGGTTTTCCTTTTCCATGTTGGTATTGTGAAAAGTAACCTCTTCTCAATGATTTACCTGGCTCAATATAGTTTTAATTAACTGTTACCGAGTTGTAACCTGCTGGAACAACACAAAACCCTTGTTTTAACTTAAACAACATCCACTTTGTACTCTGAAATCTGACAGCTACACCAAGAGCCAAAAAAACTTTTAGCTGGAACTGAGAGCCTATTTCTTCACCCCCCACATTGACTTAACTATTTAGTGTGTTTGTTATGATCAGATAGTCCAATCAGGGAGTCACAAAGGATCTATTGTACTCTTCCTGCCATGGCCCAGATCCAGAGAGGGTGTCAAACCCTGACTGTTCTGATAGCCATCTCAGGGTAAAGCCCCTCTCCCAATCCCTACACGCACGGGCAACCGCAAACCGCCCACGGAGTATAGAATGAAGCTCATCCTAGAAGCTGATTTAAGGTCAGTTTGGCGTTTCCCCCCACCCCCAATACTTTACGATTTTGTGAGGGTTTATGCTGATCCTAGATCTGTGCCTTAGGGCGACTTTTAGCGATTAGATGATGCTTTCGAATGCAGTAGGGGCCTTTCTCTTCAAGTGCTCAAATTCCATTTGGGAAAGAAAATGTTGATGTTTACATCCTGGTGCTGACCTTTCCTGGCCTCCCCTCTCAGCATTCCTACCATAGCTGTTACATCTAAACACCAGGACACACAGAGGACAGAATGACTGAAGAAACAAAACAAGGTCTTAACAATGTTAAGGAGTGTGCGCGTTTGCGTGTATGAATGCATGTTTGTGTGTTTAATGCAACCTCGTTACCCTTCAGTTCAGGGGTCAACACACTCAACTCTCTCTTATTGATTTAATCCCCAAATCTATTTAATTTCTAAATGGAACTCTAAGCATGGATAATACAATTATTTTGGATTTCAATAACATAATTTTAAGTAGTGTGGAGAAATTTCAGATAGGATATAATTGAAATACCCCATTTATACTAAATGTTTTTTTTCTTCTTTTCAGGTTGTAGTATTGTCAACTGATTTAAATTAGCAATTGAAAATGCACATTTGTTAGACATATTTAACTTCATTTACATATATGTTATATCTTAAATAGAGACATGTAATTTGTAAAGGTTTACAATTATTATGTTTTGTCAATATCTGTTTGGGTTTGTTGTGTTGATTTGCAGACTACCAATGATTTAAACATGTTTTTACCTCTACCACCCTGATCATTCTCTGTGGAACATCGTGCCACACATGAATAGTTCATGATCCCTGACCTAGCAAGCATCATTTTATTTAATTTAGTTTTATTATAATGCATTGTGATTTCGTCCAAATATCCACAGATTGATTGAGACTACCTACACCAAAACACACTGTCACCATTTCCTTTGAATAAAGAGGCCGTCTGACAGCCTCTATAGTCTACACAGTCTGGAGGAGAAGATGTACTCAGTCTCAAACCCACCAGTAAATCATATTTTAGGACTTTTGGTATTATTTACATAATTTACACCTGCATCAGTTTTACACGACTTCGACAGAAAATAATACATTTGTTTTTGTTTCTATTGCTTTGATTTAAACATTTTAGTCAGAGTTGCATTTAGTGTAAGCATGTAATTTTTTTTCATAAGTTAACAAACAGCAAGCATTTGGCATCCACAACTTTTCAAGTTTCCTTCCTGCCATAAATTCCTCCTACCTATCTTTTTCTATTACCTGTAACCTGCAACACAAAGACACTATGCAGATCTATTTCTCATTCACACACACAAATACATACCCACACACGCACAGACGTGCTTACACATCATGCAATTGTTCTTAGGGTTGCAAAGCACTGTAGTCATCTGTCTAGATAGGGTTGCAGACCTTGTGCCATGCCAGTGTTATAGAGCCATGTGATGAACACTCAGGGTACGCACAGGCCCCCCAAAGACCCTACCAGGCCCCCCAAAACCCCCACCAGTCAAAGACTGTAAATGTAAACACTCTCAAAGATTAAAAAAACAATCGTTACTTTAATTCATGAATCCATCTGCGTACAAAGTGCTTAAAAGTAATCACTTTCTTCAGTTAGGTGTGTTTTTATGGTATCGCAAAGTAAAAGTTCAACAGTGCCCCTAGACGTAATAATGCTGTTTAAATTAATTTAATAAAATGATTAAATGAACTACCACTACAACTATAGGTTTGTACACATTGTATCAGGACATATTTCTCAACTTGTGATTCTACACTTCCTGATGTTCATCAAGCCATTTTCTCTGTCAGCGGCAATGTGTGCTGTTTTAACGGTGGCGTACTGTTTGAACCGCTGAACCATAGTAAACATCTCTGTCTTATTGTAAAAATAATTCACTGCGACTGAGTACAATTCCTCCAGCTTTGGAACGTCTCCCTGAAAAGGGAAAACAATCGCTTCTCCCTTGGTTTGTGTGTGTGCGCGTGTGCATGTTTGTAGGTGGACACACCTGTGTGTGTGTGTGCAAATCCCCCCACCACCCACCCGTGCAACGGAGATTTTGAAACACATGAAAGCTAACAGAGGGTGGTATGCCTGCTGGGCGAGCTACTTCCATTTGCCCCAGTCCACTTCAATTAGTGGGGCCTCGCATCCAGCAGCATCTGGTTTCAATATGGAGCCCGGCGGAAGGGTGGTTGCCCGGCTGCATGGCGGAAAATACAGCCTACTGTACCTTTAAATAGCCAAGGGGACAGATGGCGGCCCGTATCGGCCTATCCCAAGGCTCAGTATCTGGCCCCAGCGCTTCTCCTCTTTCCCACTTTAAAAAGAAGGCAAAATGTGCAAAGAAGGGGGTATGACTGCAATGTTGCTTTTGAGCCATGTCATTGGCCTGTACGAGAGCTTGTGTAATGCGCTGAGAGAACAGCGAGAGACATTGCAGTAACTAGCAGTTTACCCGCCAGACGCCCGCGCACACTTAGGCACGCATACGCGCATGTACACGTTCTTGCTCTCACACAAACATGTACACATGCATACCGGAACACTTTACCATACACACAATGCCTTGACCAATGGATGCATACAGTGGCGCGATAGGTTATTTGCTCTGAGAAAATGTGCTGATCGTTTCCTGTCTTTTCCTCGTAGTTTCGGAGGCTTTCTTTGAGAACGGTGGTTGTGGGAGCTGACGCACCAGGCTGTAGGCCTCTCTCCCTCTTTCCCTCCATCCTTTTCCCTCCACCCACGGACGAGCGTCCCAGCAGCTCACCCATAATTCCACAGTTTCCATTTCGACCATAACTCACACAGCGCTGGGCACTAACTAAAGGGGCTGTCTGGAGCGAAGCTGATTGCATGTTTGTCCACCAAATTGTCGGTGCGGCAGAGATACTGCCGAGAGGAAGAGAGGAGAGCCAGAAACATGGAAGATGACACGGTTACCCGGGACGAACATCCAGAGCCACCCTATCTCTTTCAGCCACATAAATCAACCGTGCAAAAAATGGTCACAGAATAGTGGCTGTACTGTAGCCAGTAGACACATGACGCCTGAATAAGGTGTTGTGCCTGAGTGGGTGGTTGGTTATTGTTGTTTGAAACTGGAAAAGGGGGGACTCTAATCTGCAGTTGAGGCAAGTTGTGTAGAACCAATTCTCAATCACATCTGTTCTCCTGGGGTCTTTTCCCGGACTGCAGAGATGGTCTAGGCCTCAGGGGTTTTCACACTAGACCATTCAAAATGGGTCAAGTGAAACACTAAGGCTTTTCAAAAAGTATTATGCTGGTATGAATGATATGGTGTTATGGCCCGTCAAGAGAACATTCACATGTTCCGTACTTAAAAAGCACATGTTAAACAAGAGGCCATCTGGTTAGAATCTGAAACTTACAAATATATTTCCAAATGTTTCATTGCTGTTTTAATACATACTTCCCATTTCTGATGCTTCACCATTTCCCAAGAGGACAGATACAAAAAAAAAATTGTTCGCTCCGAGGGAGAAGAACGGGGAGGGAGAGGTGGAACAGGAGGAAAAAGGTATTGTGGAGGAGGTGGCGGAAGAGGAGGTAAAGGAGCAGGACGAGGTGGAGAAGGTGGGTGTGGGGAAGGAGAACTTGGCGGGAAGCAGAAACCCGCTGTAATCAGATAAGGTCGATGACAAGGCGAAAGGATCGATGACAAACTCCCTGACAATGTTTGGCTGGTCTCATCAGACCCAGGCTCAGCAGTCTGGCTGCTGACATGTAGATCGCTCACACAGCCCCTTCTCTAAGCTCAACAGATACCCCTGTAATGTGAGAGAGATAACCCTGGTTGCTTGCAGATGCTGTCAAGCCGTTCGGCTTGCTTTTGTCAGAAGTTACAGACATGTAATGTGTAAATACCCATGAAGGTTTTACTCCAATATGGTTTGTTTGTTTAGTGCTGGAAAATGTATCTAGGGTTAAGCCTGCATAAGAGAGTGTTTAATAGTCCTGGTAATGGCTGCTTGTGTTGGAACGGTTCTAGCTGCTTGATTTTGCGCATTAAACGGACTGTGTCACAGAATTATTATTGACGCTTGCATGTATGATCGTTTTATACGTGTTCTACCTCTTGGTTTCATTGCCAATGTAATGCTATAACTTGTCTTTACTGGTGAAGTTGACCGTCTGGGATTCAGCGTCAGTTCAAACTTGTTAAGTGTGTGTGTGTGTGTGTGAGCGTGGGTGCCAATGCTAACAGCGTTTGATTTATCCATGAAGTCAGTGGCTCGAGCTTGAATGGAAATCTTTATTGCATACGTTTGAGCATTCAAATACAAGCTGACTTCTTAAGTCACATCATTACATGTTTAAGTGTTGAAATGTACCATATGCCCGCTGCTCTTTCGACCGGACGACAGGATCGACACCCTAAAGGTTACCCTCAATGGTTGCCAAAAGTACAGCATCCAAAAGGTGTCCGATCACTGGTACTAAAGATGAAACACTAATAATCTGTACGAGCAGGATTTTTTGCCTTTTTGGGTTTGTTGGACCCAACGGCGAAACAAACGCTCATCCAAGTCGGATCCTTTTGATCATCTTTGTGACAGAAACTCATTAGCCCCGGTCGTAAGCAGGTTGCAATCGAAGCGATGCCAACTCGTCTACGACGGAGACCCCCGCTGACCCGTGACTTATGAGGTCGTTGTATTAAGTTGTCACTTCCCGTCATTCCCGCCTTACATCCGGGGGGTCGGAGGTCAAGAGGATCTGTCGACGGTGACACAGGCGATTATAGGAGCAGGCATTCCGCTGGCAGTCATTACCTTCAGTCAGTCGACACAGAGGGATCTGCGCTCACTCTATTACTCTGTCCGTCTGTACTACCTCCCGTCTGTCCGTCCGCTGGTCTCGTCCTCTCTCATTTGTGTCCTGGTTTATCTGCGCCCCCTTCCTCCTGCTTTGACCATCTCACCCTCCTTATGTCATTTACATGTTAGTCCATCTCAACACCTCCTTATCCAGCATCAAAGAACAGTTACTGTCCAGATAGCACTCAGGATCCTCCGGAGGTCGCATTAACCACCGTCGGGTCGCTCCTTCAGCTCTCCGCTCCTACTGAGCGGTAACGGCCGGGACAGAGGTGAAACCAGGCACGAGCGTGGTATCAGGTCCAGGTTGGACTCGTGTGTTGAGGTTTCAGTCCCAGCAGCACGATAGGATTCCTGACATTCTTGAAGGAGCTGTTCAGTGATGTAGGATAGTAATGGGTCTCGAAGACCAGCTGGGAAGGTGCTTTGTGGTCCGTCTTCATCCTACCAAAAGGCAGGACATTAATTCACTTCACTTTTTTCCCCATGTAAAACATTTGCCAAAATGTTTTACTTCAACAAGCACAATAGGTTTTTTAAATCCAAAATATTTGCCAAATATTTGCCGTAGTATAAAGGCCACTATATTCATTTTTTATTTCCAACTTCTAATTTCTTTCAACACAAACAGCTCCAAGATCGCTTACGATTTAGCAGCCTCAATTATCATAAACATTGGCGACCTTAAGCATTTGTAAACTCCTCAGTAGCACAAACGCGTGTGCATGGATCTCTACCATCGACAATGCAGTAGACCCCCTCAACTGGCATTACAATGACTTAAGCATGGGCAAAAAAAGAGAAGCCACACGTTTGACACCTCTAAGCGCTGTCACTATATTTCACCCATTTTTAAAGTGCGTGCTTATGAGGTGCTGAAAGCAATTTTAGAAACATCCATTAAGAGTAAAATTGATCCCTCAAATGTATCATTCTGAGAAAACCGAATGCAGAAGGTTAGACGTATCAAAGCATGATTTACAAAAACTCTGATCGGTCGAAAGCACTTTGGAGGAAAAGCTGCGTCATCCTACTTCTTGCAGTGGCCACGAGCCACTCCTTTTAAGCAACTGGCTTACACCATGCTGAGGAACAGGCCGTCTTTCCCTCCCTGTCCTTAAAACCGGGCATGAGCATATTCCTGTCCTTTGGTCATTCGTCAGTTTCACTGGCTAGTGTAACAGTGAAGGGATAGTGGGAGTTCACGTCACAACAGGCACAAGGGGCGTTTTGACAGTGATACGAGCGACACTTGTTTATCTAACCTTGTGGGTTGCGGTACAGTTCAGCGCTCAAATTAAAGGGTTCCTCCTCTCTTGAACTTAAAATGGGCAGATTTGTGGGCTGCAGTTTTTTAAGTGAATATGCACACGGCTACAGTTTATGTGCATTTCATAGCTGTAAAACCGAAGCACGAAATTGAAAGATTACGGTGTCTTTCAGAGACGACTCTAAGCTGTGCACACATCCATTCAAGCCTTTAAGGCGGTTGTTTTTTAACATATTTGCTAGCCATTTGTAAAGCACCGTACGTGATAATAACGTGTCATTGCTCAAGAATGCGACCTACTTATCTGAGATTTCTGAGATACCTCTTTCAGTTACTTATTGGCCTATACCATATTCAAGGCAAAATTGCTACCTTATGCCCCTGTTTGGAAAAGCCACAGGGTTTTCAATGGGACCTTTAAAAAGGGGGTAGTGTTTCATTTGGAGTTGGCGGTCATAATGGCAAGGGGGATTTTACCGCCGGGTAGCCTTGGAACCATTTCCACTTACACATGGATTCAAGGCCTACAAGTTGCGGTGACGATCACGTAGTCGCTTGTCAGACACTCGAACACCCCGAGAAGACAAATTAGAGCCCATCTCTTTACTTCTCCGCCCACCAGCCCCTGTTGGTTGGAGCTAAGACGACCCCCCCCCCCCCATCTGTCTGGTCTTTCATGCCGCTTGTTTCTTCGTTCGTCAAAGACAAATTGATTAAAGGCATTTTAAATGACTTCCTCTTCGGGGCTATTATTTCCCTATAACCAAAGGGGTCTAGATTGAGATCAGCGTCCTAATCTGTTGTTTCCTTCGGCACTCACTCTGCTCCCTTCTATTGGTGTTTATGTATTCGAAGTTGAGGCAAAGGAGACCTCATTGCATTTTTCCTGTCATTCGTCGGGTTGTAATACTGGCGCTCCTGGCCGTAACTTTAGACCACCTCAGACACACACGCACTGGGCCCTTTCAGAAAGCAGTCACCCTCCAAACCCTCTAACAAATAGACCACGCCACAGAAAGCCTGTAACTCTGCCGCTCGGGGGGAAAAATGCTTTGAAGCTGCAGCAAAAAAGGGTTTATTCAGTGCAGGGATAGACCTAAGGACTCTGGGTTACAATGACACAGGCTTAGCTAACCGCGGAGTCCAGGGAAATTCTGACTAAGATCCGAAGTGGATGACTCTACATCTGGAGGTTACAGGCTCAGGAAAAGGCAGGGCTCGTTTTTTTTTTTTTTTTCCAGTGAGGAAGATGATTGACAACAAATAAGGTTTGAATTGCAGGAAAATACTATGATGTAAACAACTTGAGAAATATGTTATTCTGTTGTCATCGAGAGTCATAAAAGGCAGAAGGAATTCTTTTTTGAATGGCAATATGTTACGGTCCTCTGGTGCCAAATTGAGTTGAAAGACGCGTACAGCTATGAAAACAGCTATAAGGAAGCGATAAGTAGGGATGAAGGAGGGATTGAGGTTTCCTTCTGTTTTACATTAACACCAACTTACTCTGCCTCCAATCTGAACATCCCATCTTTACTCTTTACCTTCAAAAACTCCTTCAATCTCCGTTTTTCTACCTTCAAACAGAAACACCTGCTTTTATCTATGTCCACATCAGTGTTAGGAAATATTTCTCATTCTTTCCTTTTTGTGTACAGACAAGACCACCGCTACACTAGGCTAGCGACAACCTTTTGGCTGGCCAATCAGTCAGTCAGTTTCTTCTGTAGCAATGTGGCGTCACAACTTCTCTGAAGATGAAGAAACCTGTAGAGATGAAAAGCACTGACTACAGACGGGGAAAGCCCATTGTAAAAAAAGAAAAAGGAAAAAAGGAAAATAAATCATTCTACAGGTGAGCAACGTGTGGTTTGGAAAACAAAAGTAACATTCATCCAGGTGGTCCCAGACACCCTGTCCAAATAGAGCCCTTGTTGGTTTCAATCTAGTGGCGGCAGGATGACTGTATAAAAACAATAAGGAAGTGTGAGACGTATCACTCTTTAATGATTAATCTGATCAACGACTAACCTTCATCTGACGATGCCACGGAACAACGCAGAGTTGTCACGTTCCGGGCAATAAGAGTAGCTGTTGTGTCTCGAATCTTCTACTTTCAAACTTGATAATCAGTCGAGCACTATGAAAAGGCTGCCCTCTATTTAGAGACAGCGAGGCTTGGGCAACACCTTGGATCATTACACTGTGGTTATTTGTTACTCATCAAAGTTCTTGCCTTTCATCAGCAGAAAAAGAAACCAATTTGGGCCGATCGGAAGCTGAATCTCACATGTGTGCTTGCGTTTCAAACTTGCAATGCTTAGGGTGACGGCTTAAGTACTTACTGGTGCCACATCCATAACTCACATCAACTTCCGCATTGTGGCTTATAGTTTAACGGCTTAGCACTCACTTCTCAGGCATCCACTCTGGCATCCCCACGTTTCACCATGAACCTGCTCTCCTTACCTTAACCTTTTCCTCGCTAACCTGGCCATGTCATTGCCCCGCTGGCTACGCAAGTCGCCCACCGATCCGACCCGCTGAATGTAAGCGTAAGCCTGTAGCCACCCCCACCGCAACCTCCGCCCACCTCGTGCAGCCGAGGCGAGAGATGTGACTTTCCTCCCTGAAACTGAGCTTTCAACATGGGATCGAAGCGTCAAAGCGCCAGCGTGGTTTTTATGAGTGAGGAGCCACAGATTGACTTTTCTATCGGAGGGGGGAGGAACAAAGCTGGCTTTATGTGTCGGTTCTGGGAGGCCGCTCTGCTCTTGTCATGTACATGTGAAATTAATTAGGAGGAAATACTAAAACACTTGGGTGGAAATTGCTTTTCACCAGATGTTCCGCATATGAGGATCAATTTGGTATTCTTAGTATAGTGAAATGACTATATAAGTTCATTGGCTGGGCATTTTGATGAAAGCCAATCTGTCAGTCAAGGGACATAAAAAGAAGCCAGGGTCTCTATGCTACTGTTTGTTCCACTTTGTGGAGCCTTAGGTAATGTGATTATTTAACCAGGTTAGGAAAATAAAATGTTTCATTCTTGGGTAAAATATGGACATTCTGACAAGGGGCCCAGTGTTTCTAAAGGATCCATGCATATACCGTGGGGCCCAGTGTTTCTCAAGGATCCATGCATATACCGAGGGGCCCAGTGTTTCTCAAGGATCCATGCATATACCGGGGGGCCCAGTGTTTCTCAAGGATCCATGCATATACCAAGGGGCCCAGTGTTTCTCAAGGATCCATGCATATACCGAGGGGCCCAGTGTTTCTCAAGGATCCATGCATATACCGAGGGGCCCAGTGTTTCTCAAAGATCCATGCATATACCGTGTGAGTGGTCTTTACCTCATCTTTTGTCCCGACCAAGCACAGGCAAAATAATCATTGATAACTCACAGTGGGATGTGAGATAACCCTCCAGAAAGAGACGGTATCAAAGGAGCTACAGCCATTCACTTGTTGGCGTGATTTGTGTGTTTTGGAACAGCACCAGCTCTTAGACGAGTCTATTTGTAGAGCTGTGGCAGGCCTCCATGATATAGGACGGGTGGTTATGATTTGAAAAAGATCAAAAGTGCAGTCTGAATGACAAGGCGCATCCAGAGATCTAAGCGTTTCAGTAGTGCTTACATGTAGTTGACACTAGCTAATTGCTACTAAAAAAACGTGACAAACATACAGAGAACAAGGAAAATGCTGCTGAATATGCCTATGAGGTGTTTGCCTGTCCAAACTCAAACAACTTCAGGCTACTTGATGCAAAGCAGAAATCAAGCAACCGCTACAACATGGCCGCCACACCATTTACCATAGGATATTAGTGTGAAAGGTGAATGTAATCATTGAAATAATATTTTTTTTTTTTCAACATTAAAAGAATTTGAAGTAACGTCTTTCTTTACCTAACTAATAAAGTATGGAGATGTTATAGCTTGGCCTTCCTGACTCTACTCGGTACAGTACTTGGGTTACATCGCGACCACGTTCTCTTTCTATCCGTGCCTTAACCGTGTTAGCGCGCATGGAAGGGCTCGTGTGCATTAGGTCCCTCTACATTGCCGCTGTTCCTCTTTATTCATGTAACATGGGGAATCCGAACCAGCTGTACGTTGTTGTTTATTGTATTACAAGTGACACATAATGGTAATCTGGCATGTGATGTGAGGACGCTGAATTACAGGCGTGGGGCCCCACAACGGCTATTAACATTCATTTGATTTTCTTTAAAGCCTCTCGTTTTAATTGAAGGCCACATTTGTTTTATCCACCTGATTATTCATTATGCTTAACCATATTAAATAGGGTAAACAAAGGAAACCGCCAATTAAATGACATTCCAGAGCAGATTGGGGGCCTTACTGTATACAGAACAGTTAGTCACATAAATATTTACCCCAACTGCCACGAATGAAGACAAACGGTTAAGGAAACCTCTTGTATTGTGAGCAACCATTAACAACGTTTCCAAGACTTTATTGGCTGTTGAAAGGCCCTAATCGCTGAAACATATTCAACATTTTCCCTAAAAGTACTGCAAGACATTTTGCTGTCGGTACGGTGCAACTACATATTTAAAATCAGTGCTGTCCTTTGATCTACGCCACCAGCACATCAATGTGCTAGAAGTATCAACACGTTTGTCTTTTGTGCAAGTAAAACATTTTGCAGAAGGAATGCACTAATGACATTATAAAAACATTACCAAAGAGGTTTTCATTTATGTCAGTATGGAAGCAACAGAATAATAAAAGGAAATAGTCGCACAACATTGCATCAGCTAGTGTACATAGTTTATAGGTTAAAGATATATACTGCGTGTCTTCACAGTCGTCGTAACTTAAATGTTTAGACAGCTGGTCTGAGGATTATTATTATGGTAAAACCGCATAGCTTTAATGTCGCTGTGTGGATGCCAAGACACAATCTAGTCCTCTATATACCTCTCCCCCAGACATCACACGCACACTCAAAAGACAGACTAAACTCCTGATGGTTAATCTGATAATGAATTGTGATAATAAATGTGTGTCATGTCCTAGCTATCTTGAAATATATTTGCGGTGTCAGACACTCGACATAGAAGTGTTTGTTAAATTATTGAAATGTCAAATGTAAGTCAGACTTGAGGCTCTTTGTTTGTTGGCCAAGATATGCGTTTTTGAATTTGAGCGATTTCTCCAAAATAATATCCTAATTCATTTGAATTTGGATTAAACATATAAATTCCACCAGCTATTGAGTTTTAGCTCAGCCAGAAGAAACATTCAAAATGAAAGTACAATTTTAGCAGTTTTTAAATAGCCCATAGGCTAAATATAACGATTTCTTTTAGTGAGCACCCTTGATTATTTTCGAGTGCAGCCAGCTAACATGTCATTATCTATCTGTTCCTTATTTGGTAAGCGGGGAATACTCTCCCAAAATAAGATCCCATAAATTGTGTACCTTTTATCTTTAAACAACACTACAGCTCCACATGAATTAGCCCCAGACTGTTTGACATGTGATCTTTAAAAGTGTATATCCTCTCTGCTCAACACTTGAGATCAACCTTTGTGAGCAGCATTCCTCCAGAGAAACCCAGATCAATTGGGTTGACCACATATTCCATTAATTTAACACAATCCAATTTATTGAGGATGAAATGGTTTTGTGAAAGTGAGACAAACATTTAAATATAACCTTTTCTAGGTAATGTCATGTGGAAATAATCAATATGAAGGCGATTGGAATTGTAGTCCGCGCAAAGGTCAAAAAACTTTTTTTTACAATGACTGGAGGAATTCTAGATTGTTGTAGATTAAAACTGTCGATCATCAGTTATTTTTAATGTATGTGCTGCAGAATTCACAACAAGTTTTTCACTATTGTATTAGACCCCATTAAAATCCAATTGATCAGTAGCTATGTAAAACTGTACACAGCATTTTATGTCACATTAAATGCCAGGTGTTAGCTGTTTAAAAGCTCCAGCTCTCCATGCAATGCATAGCAAGATACCTTAAGTTTTGTCCTTCCTTCCAGCCCCAGAGTCTATAAACAACTGCTTGTGCTTAAGCGGTGACATGTAAATCTTGACGCTGGCTGTTTACATAGCTCTAGCTCTCTAATCAGGTGAAACGTATAATTCTGTGACGTTTGGTGTCTTCATGACTGGAGTTTAAGTCAGCAGGCAGGTCTCTGTATTCACGTCTCTCTATCTTTCCTGCTCTCTCTCCCTTCATCTCTCTTTCTCTCTCTGAAACGGAAGTGGTTGTCTGCCTCTCATCTCAGCTCTTGGACTAAATAGAGTGTGTATTTACACCCTCCGCCATAATTGTTGCTAAAGTTTGAGATGCGCACCATAGATAAACTACTCATTGTGTACTTTCAGATTCAGTTTGACAGACTTCCAGGTCTCACCTGTGGCAACTGGGGTTCAATGATTCATTTGGACCTTTTAAGCCTTGGCTTCCGGCAACGACAAGCGTCCATTTGAACTAGGAAGTCCTCAGAAGTGCTGTTAGCATCTCTTCATTCAGAGCGCCACGGTGTGTTTTAGATCCCCCTCCTGTGATCTCTGAGGAGCTGTATAATCTGGAGGTTGACTTGTTGCCTAAATTAGTGGGTAGAGGAACGTGCCACATGTTCCCTATCCATAAATATTGACTCTGGCTTTAAGCCTGGCCGGCTCTGACCTTGGTGGCTTTCCTTTCTGGGACCTAACCTATTGGAAATGCTGCGTACCCCCCCCCCCCCTCACACACAAAACCTTTCATGCCCCATGTGCACTCATTCACCATGTACAGGCAAGCACCCGTGTCTCTGCACATGTCCATCGAGACGGGTTCGACCATTGCAGCGTCAAAGGGTCTTGCTTCAAGTTACTCCGCCTCGATGGGCGGCACTGACAAAAATGAATATTCGAATGTGTGTATTGTCAGTCGATAGGGGTAATCGTTCACAGACATGCACACCCCATGCCTGTTTTCGCGCACCAAATCCCAAGGTGTGTTGTCTCGCAATCGGTATCTGCGTTAGCGTGTGCTAAGCTACGTCTCGGTTCTAACAGTGGAATGTGGGTTCTGCGTCTAGCCAAGGAGCTGTTAACAGCAGGTGAAGGGCTAATGGCTGGATATGCCGTGTTATCTCAGGGCTTTAGTTCTCCCTGACCACTGGAATGTACTGATGACAAGAATGAAGAGGAGAGGATAGGAGAGGATTAGCCAAACATTGAGGGCTTTTCAGCAACAACCTGTGCACAGCACAAAATATCGTTGAGTTTCATGGTCCTTCAAAAAAATCCTTAAAAACATATGTCTCATCTGGAACACCAAATGTCCACTTCCAGTCATAAGAGGTTACAGGAGCTAAGTTCACATCGGCCCTGGCCAGATGTCATTGGTGACGTGAACTCAGGTCAGTGTTAGCTTTATGTGACAAGAACCCAGGGCCCCAAGCCTGGACTAGGTCTGTGACACATGTTCATCTTGCTTCAACACAGACAGACTGACAGAAACATGCAGGCAGGCAGACAGGTCTGTCAGATAGACTGACTTGTACAGGTCAAAATGGCTGGGAAATTACATTTGTTTTTTTCGTTCCCACAGACAGACAGGAGCCTGTAGATGTACCAAAATAAAACTCAGACAACTGAAAGATTAATCCTAATGCAAAATATCTGAAGGAGGGTCATAGTGTACGTTCCTTGACTTCTGTGAGCGTTCTGTGACGTTCACAGAGCTGATAACAATATAATGGCAATATTGACATGTAATGAAGTGAAATACTCGTGTCATTTCATGACCATAACTGATTACTCGGTAACTGATTAACCCAAAGACCTGATTGCCAGCACGTCGATATGTTATCTTCCGACTAGCCTTGTTTCACTTCCAAGGGCTGGCGGAGTTTGCTTTTGGCTGTTTCTTTTTCATTCAACAAAGTAATTGGATCAGCTACTTATTCTAGATAACCCAAAAGCAGATGACGACTTTCTATTCTAGTGATATGAACCAGTGAAGTAAGGTCATAGTGACTTCCGGACTCAGGAAGGTCTGGCGGACTGAGAGGAGGGGACTCTGGTCATTTCCCTCAGGGGAGCCTTCTGGGGTACGGGACACATTCCTCTGTACCTGTCACAAGCTATGCAAACACACACGCACACTTAACCTATTTCTGCACATGGCAAGCAGAGATCAGATAAACCCTCTCTTTTTTTCCCCTTCTAATCCTCTCATTGGGTAATTAAAGATACCAGTTCGCTATGTGAAAGACCACCTTATCTCTCCATCTTAAGCATCTAAATGCTCGCAGCTTTTACCTGGCAGATTAGAGCACCACAGTGTGCTGTTTTAGCAACAATAGGGCACCCCACTGTGGCACTCAGAGAAACAAATGCAATGTAGAAAATGCAGTTTGTTTTGACGCAATTTGCATTAGGCGTGTGTACGGCAAACCCAGAAGGGGAGTTTCTGTGAATGGTGAATGAGAAAGAGCCACAGACAGAGGGATGGTTGGACCGTATTGGTTTCCAGATTATCAAATGTTCGTCTTCGTCATTGACGAAAAAGGAGGAAATAAGGAGAAATCAGAACACCCAGGCAGTTTATCAGTCAGTCAGCAAGTCAACCAGACATTCATACAGAAAGGCCAAAACGCCTGTACGTTTCTAGGAATCTATATATTTCATGAAGGTCGTTGTACATCAGCAGGTACTCAGATACAAAATCCTAAAGGACAAGCAGTAAGCACTGTGGCAAGGAGGACTCTGTAGAAAGTCACCCAGTTGACCAGTCAGTCAGTTAGACAGCCAGTCAGTTAGATAGTCAGTCAGTTAGACAGTCTGTCAGGTAGACAGCCATTCAGGAGAAGGTATGTATGTATGCTCCCCCAGCTCCTATTTTAATTGCTAAATAGATGATCCAGGGGGATTATCCCTCATAAAATGTTATTGTCCTAAAAGCAGACAAAGATATCTTCTGATCTCAATGGGGTTTAATCTCCTGGCATCTCAGCAAACAAACCAGGCCAGTTGCTTTGGTGCCAACCCAACCCTTAGCCCTAGCATCATCAACTAATGGAAATAACTAGCTGTAATCAATGAGGGGGTTTCATATGGAGATGTTTCCAACATCAGAGCTGTCGACAAAAGCCTGCAGGCTTGTAAATAGCCAACAACACCCATTGACAATGGAGCCCAGCATCTCTTCCCTCTAACTGTGCGAAAATCTGTAGGGTGCTGGTAACAAACAACATCCACTCTCTGAGAAATTGAGACTTTTCTTGGAACGCATGACTGATAGAAACAACAAGTCAAAAATGAAGAACTAAAAACTGGGACATAGCGTCAATATATCCCGTGTTTCAAGGTTCAACCTGAGCTTGACCCTACGACACTCGAATACTGCTGAAGTTAGTTTTCTCATGCAATCAACGACTGACTGGAACCAGCGTGGAGAGGACTATGGTCTAAGTCCATCTTAGTGTTTTTTTCAGGAAAAGGGGCAGGCCAGGATGGATACCAGGCAGTTGCAGTTAGGGGTGAAGTTCAGAAGTCAAAACTGAGAGAGGATGGTAAAGACAATGAGTCAGTACAGCCCCTAATCCGCCTAATCTGTCAAAGACGTTTGCCAGCTCATTGTCAATTTGTTTTGATCCAGCAGTATAACGAGCTTAATCCAGGAATTAACACTGTTTGATCAATCATCCATAGGGATCTAAAATAGGAGGGATCCCTACTGTATCTATCATTTTAAGTACATTATGCCAACATGGGTACTGTGTACTCTTTTTACACAGTATTCTGTGGTGTATTATATTTTTCTTTCAAGCCAAATGAGGAAACACATGATCTCAATCGAGTAGGCTCTTGTTTTTCTACAAATTAAAAAAAAATCTGATATTTTGATGCCACTAAATTTTAAATATCTCACAAACTTATGACTATTGTTTCAATATTTTGTAGACAACCTAAACATATCAAAAGGTTTCTGTCAGTCGGGGAAAGCGCGAGTTTAAATAGACCGTAGGTGTAGGACTAGTAGAAAAGGTACTTTACTTTGTGTTTGGGATCGACATGATTGACAGCACTCTTTGACAAAAGCCTTGAGAAGAATCAATCGGACTGTTAGTGTGCTGCCACAGGAGAGCGAGACAGTCGACGGCCGTAGTATTAACTTCTACACCAGCTCTATACAATACGCTCTTATTGTTTACATTTTAAAATGTTAATCGGCTCTGCTTTGTACTTAGATCGGTCCAGCCTACACAAATAGGCTTCATCTGCGTAGAGAACGAAAGAGCGATTATTTATAAAATTCCCTGCTGCGGAGATATGTGCAAGAGGAGGCGATCAGAACAGTGTACGGACTGCCTTCGTCCGCTGCGGAAAAGCGTGGAATAAACACGAATTAATGTGGAATTTATTGGAGCCCAAAGCTGGAAGGAAGACTGGACACAGCGCTTCCTTATCAGGTAAAAGCGGCTTAGGGGTACTCGTTATTGAAGTCAGTGACACATTTTTACATTGGAAAAAGTTGCCAAACGCTCATACAGATTTGTCTACAATTATTGAGCATTTAGATTACACATTGTTGACAGTGGGTTAGAAGAAATGTCTTCCTTTTTGGGGGGACAATTTAATTCCAACATTCTGGTAGTATTTTGAGGTGTTTTGATTTCTTGTCTGCGCGGTAGAGTAGCCTACAGCTGGCCAATATACGCGCGTCAGATCTCACACCTGTGAGCCCATTGAAGTAACTCATCCCGCATGATTATAGTTGTACATGGCCGTCAAAGCCTCTCCAAATATACGCTTGTAGCGCTGTCTGACGGCTGCCACGACTGCCTACAAGAATCTTTTTGATGACTACATTCTTCCAGGCTTTGTGTGTTCTTACTGTAGTATTTATTTTATAAAACCCCACTAAACACGTCCTCATATCAGTGTAATTGCAGACTTTTTGTTTGCCCTTTTCTATCTCTTCCTCCGCTTTCTTTGATTTTCTCCTTTCCTGTAAGCTAACATTCTCTTTTTTGTTGGACGATTTTCTTTCATTGCTTTCCCACCTTGATATTCTAGTGTTTTAGTTTTGCATCCATCTTAAAAGATCATTCTCCTATTTTACTTAGCATTGCCTGCAGGGATGCTATTTCCAACCCTTCTGTTCTTTACTTCAAAGTGACGTGCCTTTCCTTTTAACTGGATTTCCCCTTTAATAATAATCTTCATTGTATGGATGCAACAGCTGAGCTAGGTTAACTGCAAAGAACCTCCGATGTCTGTATTGTCAATATAGCTGCGTGTATTTCGGTTGCGGGGCATGTGTATTGACAGAAGCTGCTTTCCTCTTCCCCACAGGGACTGACTGACCATGGTCGCGGTGTTTCGTTCTCTCATGGTACTGCTGCTGGCACAGGTGTTGCTTGGAGGTGCTGCGGGACTTATCCCCGAGGTCGGCAGGAGGAAGTACAGCGAGTCAGGAAAGCAAAGTCCTGAGAAGTCTGAGAACTTTCTTAACGAGTTTGAGCTTCGGCTCCTCAATATGTTCGGACTAAAACGGAGGCCGAACCCCAGCAGACAGGCTGTGGTGCCTCAGTACATGGTGGACCTATACCGTATGCACTCTGTGAACGGAGACCACAGCACTAAAAGGCCCCGGAGCATGGGGAGACACGCAGAGAGAGCCGCCAGCATGGCCAACACGATTAGAAGCTTTCACCATGAAGGTACGTATTAGTGGCATATTTCACCTGGCGAGGTAGAGCAACTCTGCTCTCTCAGACATGTCAAGCCTATATTTAAACATGACTCAGAGCGTGAAGACTTTTAGCGCAAACACGTTTTTATAAAAGGCCCACTCATATCCATAAAAATGACACGCGTCAGCGGCACATGTCTCTTATAAGTAGAGCATATTATAATAACACGGATGATTTAAAGTGTTAATGAGTTCAACTCACTGTCAGAGTTCGATAGTGAAGCCGTCTGTGTAACTTTGAAGTGCAATGTAATCCCTGAAATATGCAGTGATGCAATCCTCACCCGGATCATTCCATTGTCTCTGCTATAAGAGGCATCAAAACATCAAGGGTAGTATTATACCAAGTGTATTTTGTTTCTTAATAATTAATGGTGTTTGCGTGGGCCCTGAAAACAGTTTTTCCAGACACGCACCGAAGGAGAGGGATAAAAGGGCGTTGTGCGTGCGCAGGTGATAGTCATCGCCCGGCTGCTACTTCAAAAACACCCGACCTTACACTACACTGTCTACACACGCATTAAGATAGAGGCTACCTGCGACAGACCGAGCTGGGTTGGAACCAAAAAATCGTTCAGTTTCAGTCATATTGGTTTTGGGGGACGCTTTATCCCTTTCAAATCGCTCTCACAAGGCGCGCACTTTATGCGTAATTACGCACGTTCCAATAATAGAACCCCATAATTACATACTTATTATATAGCTGCATATGCGTCGCTGACTGCGAGATTTCACATTAAAACCACACATTTGCATACCTCAGAAACACATGCAGACCAGATGATTGTTTCAGTAAGGGCCAATTGGACTACATGCTGAAATATAATAGGAGTATTTAACATTGGAGTCTTGATCTAAGAGTTGAACCAGGGCATGATGGGGCATATGCTTTGGGTGGCATGATGTAAACTCTGGCCATATGTATGTGTGTATCTGCAAAACTATGTTGCGTAGCAACAGTCTGTATGGTGTTTGTATGTGCTCAGATGTGTAACATTGAAGTTTAAAATCAACTGGGCTATTGGTTTTCTGTGCTGCAACGGAACGTCCCAAGTCGATGTAAAAACTTGTCAACTTTAATCACTCATGTTTTAACATCATCTCCACTCTTGAGTTCTGTGCGGTAGACCAGTTAGCTATTTTGAGAAGTTATATGGTCTAACACCGGTAGTATACAGTATATGCCCAATCCACCCATAGATGGACTTAAACACAGACTCCTGGGTGTTTGACTGCTTGGGGAAGTTTCCACACAGTAAATGAGTCATTGGAGGGGTTCGGTCAGGATGGCTAGTTGGCTGCGTGTTCTCTCCATGGGCATAACCATGGTAGAGAAGTCACCTAGCGGAAACACTGGGACACAGTAAACACCGGTCACCCACCACAAACACCCCTGACACCCTAAAAACACCACTGACACCCTATAAATACGCCTGACTTAATGTAAACACCACTGAAATTCTACAAACATCACAGGAACACTACAAACACCGTGGATACACAGCAAACCCAACCAGTGGTTGACTAAAAATACTACCGACGCACTACGAACACCTGCCAAAATGTAGACACACCACCCATGCTGGCCTGGTGGCTATGACCGGGAACCCTTCCGTTTGACTACACACCTTAACTTGTACCATTTGGGACGCATTTCAGACATGTTAACTTGTTCACTTGTTTATGTTTTGTGCTTCAGCCTAGCCTGGTTAGAATACCTGGACATGTAAACCAAAATGTGAACGCCTGAAGAACAATCAATTAATTTACATCTGTTCCTTGACACAGATTTCCGGTACACTTAATTCATTTTTGAGATAGCAGTTTTGAACACCCCCCCCCCCCCGCCCTTCCCCAATGTCCATTCTTTGCCAGAACGGACATTTCGCATTCCAACACAGACCGGAACTGCCAGAGAAAGGCAGAGATGAATGACCCGACATGAGCCGTTATCTTTTGTTTTGGCACACAGTGAGAAAATAAATTAGGAATGTTGATCCACTCATATCTGTGGTTCACAACTCTTAGACAAGCCCCGACATGTGGTTCACCCGGCAGAACACATCCTTCACTAACACACAGCAGGGATCTAGAGGGAGGGGGGGGCAGAAAAAAGAAGATTTGGGGTGAGGAGAGAGGGACGGGGCAAGATTTTGGGAGAGAAGGATTTGAAGAAGAGAGGTAGAGAAGGGGTTTTCCCACATCAAAAAGGGGTGATAGGCCTAATTGAGGTCTTTGTGCTTCTGGAGGGAGATTTAGGATGAGAGGGTGGAATTTCCTAAATGCCTCCTTTGAAAGGAGAGCTCAAAGTTAGTGTTTATTTTACCACTCCAAACAGATAACATGTCTCTATACCATGTAAATGTTCAAAGTTTGACTAGAATCGAAAAGTGTTAACCGTGACATATGTACCTGACATTGGTTTTACACATAGCTTTCATAATGAATTCTGAAGCTAGCATATAGTTAGCTTATAGCTACACAGCGGGAAAGAAGAGGAAACATTATAACTAATTAGATAATCTTCCCAATGTCCTGTGTTATATAAAAAAAATCTATGAAAGACAACAAGGCCCTTCTGCCATATTAAATAATATCAAGGCTCCATCGTGTGGAAGCCAAATCTTAGGACCAAACATTCTCCATGCCATTTAATGGCCTTAGCATGCGTAATGGTTTGATGCAATCGCCACTCTCTGCTAGATCTAATCAATGCATGGGAAAGCAAGTGCTTTGATGTCATGTAATTTGCTCTGGTGAAAGGCCTGAACCTGGCAAACTTGCAGCTGGCTATGAACAACTGTTAGCTTTTCTGTTTACCTTCACTCATGTAGTCGTAGTTCTCGGGCGTGTTTATGACAGCATGGATATGTCGACGACGACCTACATCCAGAACAGCTGGCCGTCACCCTCATGCTTCTTGTGGGTGTGCTTGTGCGAGTGTGCAGGTGTATGCAGACATTTTCCATTAATCTGTGAAATGACTTTTGTCAGGACCGTAAACTTCAGTCCTTAAGTGGATCTACTGCCGTTACTAACACAAAATGTATGTATTGCCACAAATGTCTATGTCAACATGATTCACTGACTTTGGCTCTTTCCTCTTGTTCTCCTGTAGAGTCCATGGAGGCTCTGGCCAGTCTGAAGGGCAGAACCACCCAGCAGTTCTTCTTCAATCTCACCTCCATCCCCGGCGAGGAGCTCATCTCCTCTGCAGAGCTGCGGGTGTACAGGGACCAGGTACTGGGGGCTGTGGAAGCACCGCTCAGTAACAACACCAGCAACAGCTCAAGTACCGGCGCCGCCGGCGTCCATCGTATCAACGTGTACGAGGTGTTTGGAGCCCCGGCGTCTCCCTACGGGGAACCCCTGACGCGGCTCCTGGACACGAGGCTGGTGCGGGACTCTCTGAGCCGCTGGGAGAGCTTCGACGTCAGCCCGGCCGTGTCCCAGTGGTCCTCGGGGCGACACCACAACCACGGCTTCATGGTGGAGGTGCTTCACCCGGACACCCAGGAGGGCGAGGACTCCCGCGGACGGAGCAGGCACGTCCGGGTGAGCCGTTCCCTCCACGAGGACCAGGACTCGTGGCCCCAGGCACGCCCCCTGCTGGTGACCTACAGTCATGACGGGCGAGGCAACGCCGTGCTGCACAGAGACAAGAGGCAGGCAGCGGGCCACAGGAAGCAGAGGAGGAAGCACCAACACAAAGCCAACTGCCGCCGGCACGCCCTCTACGTGGACTTCAGCGACGTGGGCTGGAACGAGTGGATCGTGGCGCCCCCCGGGTACCACGCCTTCTACTGCCACGGGGAGTGCCCCTTCCCGTTGGCCGATCACCTGAACTCGACCAACCACGCCATCGTTCAGACGCTGGTCAACTCGGTGAATCCGAACATCCCTCGGGCGTGTTGCGTCCCCACGGAGCTCAGCCCTATTTCTCTGCTCTACCTGGATGAGTACGAGAAGGTCATCTTAAAAAACTACCAGGATATGGTGGTCGAAGGGTGCGGCTGCAGATGAGTGAGCGAGAGGGAGGGAGAGAGAGAGACAAAAATGGAAGGAGGAGTGGAGGGCTGGAGGGACTCGGAAAGACTGCGAGCTTAAATGGACACCTCGTTTCCCCAATGAAGACCTTTTATTTATATGGAAAAGAAAACAGAGCTATTTTGGAAGAAAAGGAAAAAAACAACTATATATGATTATATTTATGTTTACTTAAATTTGGGAAAAAAATAAATATTTTACTCTGAGGAATATTCCTTAACTGGTTTTTAACATGTATTTCAGATGTATGTTGGGTGCAATACCACATGAAGTATAATGCTCAGATTTTATTTTGTATTTATTTCTATTATAACCACTTTATTTGTAAATAAATAATGTGTATTTATCGTGAGAAAGCACTTTGGTTACTCCCATTGTCCAGACGTGTCCAGCTGACTTCACTGTGGTAAAGGAAAAAAGAAAGATGACCGGGGGGTCAAAAAAGTAGCAGGACTCACCCCCTGAACCACTCCCCCACATAAATTAGCCGGAAAACCCGACAAGACGAGGTTAAAAGCTAACTTTCTAACACCGAATGCCTAAATGAAGCATTTACACCTCCTATGATAAACGTAACTCTAGCCTGGTGGTGTTTTGAAAGGGTCGGTGTAAGAGTGCTGTAACAGGCCACACCGGGGCACAGCAGGGACCTGAGCAGTTCTCTCCATACAGATGTTATAAGGTCTCTGGGGAGGACTAGGAAAACACTGCGAGATGTTTTCCTCCAGTACACGCCGCTTGCACAGATCCCTGGGAACGAAAGCTGAGGTAAAAGTTAACCCCAGTGAAAAGTTCATTTTGTCAACTTAAAAGGGGGTGGGGTTGGAGGGGGTGCGACACAACACACAACAACCCAAGTTCTCTGTGCGGGGGGGGGGTGTAAAGACTATTGTGCGTTTGTTTACTATTTGAGATGAGACAGGCAGACAATGCGCTCTCAGTGAGACACAACGTCTATAGTTGCTTTAATTAATGAAGACAAACACACACCTGTGTACCTGTTCAGTGTTCACATGCACAGACACATTCTGCCGTTTAAGTCTCCATGGCGCCTTTCCTTTGCCATCTCTGACTCATATTCTCTCCTGGCCTTTTGGCACTGCTGGGAAAGCCCTTTCTGGAACAGTTGAACTTTTGAAGTGAACGAACTGTGGAACAAACAAGGCTGTAGCTGACAAACAACAGGGGATTATTGCTCATGTTTTATTCATGGGGACAGATAATGACTGAACAGAACAGCAAAAAAAACCCGAAAACATATCACATGTCTGAAGCAGACCACTGGCAAGGTTAGAAGTTAAATCTTAATAGTTTTATTGTTCTCCGGGGTAAGTAATGCAATCACTAAGCCGAAACGGAGTGACTCAGAATAGTGCGAAACGAGACATAAAACGGTACTGTAGCCACACTGGCGGGGGAGATAATAAGAGAGTGAGGAAAAGAGAGAACGAAAACGAGGGAGAGGAAAGGTTGTGGAGTTTGACAGACTGCTTTCTGCTGTGTTTGCGTTAGACAGGGTTTGGAACGGTATACAAGCAGCTCAAGAAGCTCTAAATAGAATGTTTTTTATACAAGCGCACATTGGAACCATGGAATGTTGGTTTCGAACTCCGTCACATGCATGCTCTCACATGCAGAGAGCAACCAAACAGATCTTGTTTCTTCCAACACCCATAGAAATGTTTTCTGGGGGGGGGGGCAGTGAATTTGAACAATTACACTAACAGCATCTGTTACTTAGTAATTACCTTTCCAAATCGCTGGCAAAATAATTGCTGAAATGTCTTCTCCTTAAGTCCCTAAGTCCTTGAATTATGACTTCCACTAACATCGTGATGTTTTGTCAGTTTTGTCTATTTGACAAGTTATTGCACAACGGACTGCTGACCTAAAACCTAATATTACCCAGCAACCACCTGGGTGATGCAACAGCCATTCCCCCGTTCCACACACGCCAGTTTCAATCCCTGGGTCTACACGTGTTATTTTATTTGACCTTGCATCCGTTTCCCTCATCTGAGTTCTCATCTGGCATCCATTTCTGTAGTACAGACCCTTCACCACAGACCTCAGCTCAGCACATGGTCTCCCCTATAGCCTCACCAGTAGCACTACCCGCCTGTATGCCTCCACGACTGCCCCTCTGCCCGCTTGCCTTCCCGCCTTGCTGTCTGCTCGCCCCCAACGCCCCCCCACCCCCTTCCCCTCCCCTGCCACAGAGAACCATTTTAATGGACTTCAGGAGGAAGTCACTTTGCTAGTACAGTTAATGAACATTTGATGAAAATCAACTAAACGCTCGATAGTAAAACTTCACCGCTGCATACGCCCCCCCCCCCCCCCCCCCCCCCCCCCCCCCCCTCTTACCACCAGCCCTAAACTCACTGCCAACACTGTAAGGTCAGAAGAGAGGGGGAGGAGGTGAGGGGGAGGAGGAGAGAGGGAGGAAGTGAGATGGAGGAGAGAGGGGGTTGGACGAAAATGCCTGTGTTAAAACAGTGTTAGATTTAGTGGTTTGTCTTTATAGCCGAAGTCTATAAACCTTTCATTGGGTTGGGTGGAAATACTGCTCCCACTGTGGGGGTATGTGTGGGGCGTGATCCTGATTTTCGGGCCCACGATCTCCGGTACCTGTGAGTACCGGTGTGTGGGCCACCACTTTAGGGCCAGGTTGTTATCGGCTCCCCCCGACCACCCTCCGTCTCCAAGGGCCACTTTTAAACTTTACACTTCTCAGTCATCTAACCCCCCCCCCACCCTCCGTTCCTAGGCGACCAACATTAGAGGTCATGGTTGTAATGATCTACTATGACTCACTTCTGTTACAGCTTTGGCTGGGTAGTCTGTCGACAATACACAGTGAAACTCTGGTTATATTAAGACTGACTATAATGTTTACAGTGTCAGCTATGGCAGGCCGTTTCAGTTAATCCCGTTTTTATACGGTTTCTATAAAAAAACTACAAGAGACGTATGAAACGCGCTCGTTCACCTGCTACGCAGGCCAAGCGGAGGGAACAAGAAAGGAAAAAGCCAAAGAACTCGAAGCCGATTGTTTTCCCTTTTATTCCGAGCATCTGGTAAATAAGTTAAAGGTGTGCTTCGCTCTTCTTGTTTACGCACAAACACACAACAGACGAGCCGCAAGTACCGACGAGCATGGCGTGGAGTGAGAGAGGGGGAGGGACTCTATCCGGCGAGGCAGACCCATTCGTTTAGCCGTCTGCCAACCACACCAAAGGTATCTGCAGCTCAAACAACCCAAATCATGAGGGTTATAAAATCAGATTTCCAGATTTCTGGCAGCGCTCTATTTGGAAAGTACGCGGCGTTGCCGTGCACCTTTGATGCGCCGAGGAGCGCCCCGTCCGTCGCTATGGGAGATCTCTGCCCCGGGGCCGAGCACCCGGCAGGGCGGGACACTGAGACGCAGGGACGCGGGGAGGATCGGCGGTCGCTGGAGTCTTTCGATCTTTAATGTTCCTTTCTTCTCTCTCTCTCTCTCTCTTTCTTTTTTTTTATGTGCCACACACTAATTTTAGAGGTGGCGCAACTGCACATGGAGCTTTTTCTGTTTTCCGAGGAGCGTCAGGAGATGACGTTCGGCAAGGCTGTGGCATCTGTGCTGCAGCTCTAAACACATCAAACAGGCCTGCGTCCGTCCACGCAGTCGAGAGCCCCGGGTAATAAGGAAATGGCTTTTCCAGAATGACCGCGAGAGAAGATAGTAGGCTATCTATTCTAAGAGGAGTCTTGTTGTGCGTGTGTGTGTTTTCGTATTTCATGAAGGTTTTGGGAAATGACTCGGTGCTGTTGCTTAAAGCTATCACTAAGGTGCTCCCAAAACTTGCCCCACCTCTGCCATTGTGTTAAGTGGTAATCCTCCTCTCTGTCTCGGTGGAGCGGCGTGGAGTGGCACGCTGCAGCCGTTTCCCCAGTGGGTGCGCGACTCACCGGTAACTCACCAGTAGGCGCAAAGCTGGCAGCGCGGGTATGTGTTCATTTTAGTCGTTTAGCCCGCGCAGTCTTCCAGTGCCACCTGCCATACACGTCGAATGTGTGCATCTAGGGCCCATGGTACTTTAGCATTTCTTTTTTGCTACCGAGAAAGTGAGAGGATGAATAAACTCATTGTAATCTGGTGATGATAGGCGAAAACATCGCCTGGGTAAACAAACCGTATCTGAAGCCAGTGATTGGTTGACCGTGTTTGTACGTGGGCCTGATTGGACGTTTAGCCAGGATTTCAGGGTTTAACGGCCTTTATGACAACTGTCATGGGATGTTCATTGACGGCAGATATAAGACACCTGTTCAATGTCCCACCCAGAGTCGGGGAGAGAGCGGGGGACAGAGGGAGTGGAACAGACTAAGAGAGGCAGGAAGAGGACCCATATGGAGGACACATGCAGGGTTGTGCGGAAGGGGGGTTCAGTGTGGCTATAGGGAGCGTTCTCCATCTGAGTAGCAGGAAGCCAAGAGATCAGTCAGTGTGACTACATGACAAACCCAGCACGCCACGTCGATAAATGTCAATCTACTGAACAGTCAATTTTATCCTGACACATGATACTGTACACGGTAGCGGTTCTCATTCAGTATGCCATGCCAAAAAACTACTCTCGGGTCTTGTGAAATATCTAACTTCTTTCTTGGCCTTAGGGTGGCCGTGGCAGAGTAGACGGAGAATTGGAATTACGAGTCCTAAATGTGTCAATATGAGGCCTTAATTATCTTGCTTTAGCCGGCAGGTGGCTAGAACCAAACTGTTACAGTGTAATGACCTATCAGTGACTGATTTAGTCTAAGACTGGAATGATCGTGACGTGATGCAAATGTAGGTAGAGGGTGTAGACGTGAAACAGTTAAATGTATTTATAGTTGTCTTTTCTCATTCGTTTGAATTGAGACGGGGATTGTCTGGAAAAGATGTTAACTTTGTTCAGATCGGAAGCTGGGTTCCTTTGTGGAAGGCTTGAAGAGGATTAAGTGGCTAATTTTGACTAGAATGTCTTGAAACCTGACATCTTGATGCCATCTCCAGATGCCTTTGCCAAACAGTCTATCTCAGCAATGTTCCCGAAAGGGACCTGTTATGAACTGAGCCCTCAGTTGGTGGTCCATGTGAAAAACCTGGTCCTGGGCCTTAGAGAAGATTAGTGTGGGGTCCAGACCAGATGCGCAGGCCAGTGGACTGGCTTGTGTTAGCATGGGTGGTACTGAAGGAATTCACTCTCCACACTCTTCTCATTAACGGAATACGTTTTGTATAAACGTTCCTAGGCGGCTGCGGTCAAGGACACGCCGACACATTCCTCCTGTCCTCTCCTCTTTCTCATCTCCACCTCTCTCCCCTTTTCGGGCAGGTCCGTGTTGCTGCACTGGCCTCTGGGTTTCATTAGCTGCGTGTTTTGTCACACCTATCAGTGCTGGAGAGAAGCGGCAGGGCAAAAACAAAAAATGGTTTCGTTCCTCCTGCACGTACTCCGATGGCCTTTTGCTTCTCAGTGTGAGTCAAGGTATTTGCCCTTGAGTCAATTCATATTCGCACGTGTGCTGTGAATTATACTGCGCACATTAGTTTGGTTTTCATATTCTACACGATCACGGTAAATGATTAGAGTATGCTAAGTCAAAATGTACTTACTATGAAGCAGACACTCAGGATAAGAACACCAATTAAATGCCTAAAACGGAATGTACTATAAACGTTTAAGCTCTTTCCCAGTGCAGAAACATGACATGAAAGCCTGTCCGTCATAAGCAAAACTGCGCTTTTACTAAGTAGTACTTTTGGTAGGCTATGAACTGGCCAACGTAAGTGGTAGCTTTGACACTTCAGCTCAGAGCTGGTAGTGATTGGTCACCCTGGTCGTGGAGGGAGTTGAGAGGCCTATTGTTGACGTAATAACCTTTTCCTGGCCAAAGTGCGTCTTCTGAGCTGTAACATACACTCCTTTACCCTTTCCTCACACTCTCTCCCACAGTCTGCCTGTCAGTAGCATGGCCTTACCACACACACACACACACAACGTGAGGCAAAGTCTGTCTGCCTCAATACACTTGCTGTGAGTCACTTCCTCTCCTGTCCCGGCCCTGCACCTGCGCTCCTCTGGGTGACGTCATGGCAGGTTTTCCTCCTGGAGTCGCACACGTCCTTGTCTGGTCGTTCGTGTGTGTGTGTGTCTGTGTGTCTATGCATTGGTGTGTTTGGCCCAGACATCAGTCGGTAGACCCTGGGTGAATGCAGCCCTTCATGGCTTCAGCGATGACCTCTTACATCAAGGAGGGCAAAAGGAGGAGGAGGAGAGAGAGACAGAAAAATGAAGAGAAAGTGGGAGAAAAAAGTGAAATCAAGCAGGAAGTGCGACAGAAAGGTGGAGCACAGTAGGTGGAACAGGAAAGCTGTGACAGAATGATTGTTCTTTCTTGCCCTCTTAATCTCACTCGCTACAGATAACATTTACATGAGACGTCATGGTACTTGTCTTCTATCTCATAATGATCTATTTGTGGTGAAGGGAGGTGCCGAAATCGCTGTGTGTTCATTGACCTGCACTGGGTATCTACCAGATCTTTGAGGGAAAGGCTTCTTGTCTTTCAGGTAGCCAAAGAAGAGTGAAGAATTCTCCCCTAGACCTTCTCCATATCTGTGGGAATAATTACGCTGGGGTTTTCTACCATTCGCGACCACAGTGAAAATGATAGATTGAGGGAAACATACTTCTTGGACGGAACCATGAGCAAATGGAAATATCGTCTAAGAACATCATTTTTTTCCCCCCTGATCCCGACCTACGAGAGACGTCATGTGTTTCCCCCTCACAACAAGCTTTTTTAACGATCAACTTTTTTCTCTTCTTTCCTCCTCTCCAAATGGACAGAGTATGTTGGTAAGCGAGCTGGCAGGAAATGCCTCAGCAGAAGGGAAAGCTGGTAGAGGTCAGAGGTCAAGAGAGTAGGACAGCAGTCGTATATCAATATTCATTTCCTTTTCGGCTCCGTTCACACTGGGACCTCGGACTCCCCCCATCTATCTCTCTCACTCTCTCTATATTTTCCTCTCCCTCTCCGAGTTCCGCCTCGTTGGCCCCCGCCTGCCGTCTGTTGACAGGGTTTGCAGCGCTAATGCTCTTCTTTGGGAAAGTTAGCGCTCTGTTGATGTGTGGACGACACACACCGTTTTTGTGTGAGACACACTGCTCTCCACATCCATCCATCCATCTATCTATCTGTGTACATCCATCTATCGTTATAGAAATCTACTGTGACACGGCTCAGTCCACAGACACTGTGACTTTGTGACTTAACCATTCTCTTTTCCTCATTGGAATTTTGACAAGTGCACAAAGGGCTTTGCGGAGAAATCACCTAATCCACTACTGTGGAATGCAGCGTGCTTTCAAATCTGGATTTTAATTTGTAATGTTCCTCGATACCATTTTGCTGTCTGGAAACGTTGCAGAATGAATGATACCCCACTCGCAACATGACATGGCCTACTATACACGTCCTCGCCACTAGGGACGCTTTTCTCCGGCTTGTTACTACTGACTAGACCCGTCCTTGTTCTGCCTTCACCACAGCCAATTACAACGGTCCGTTCAGCGGTACAGTGTATTAACACGGGCGGTTTGGGACAAAAAAAATCTCAGCTACAGGTTTCCTGATTGGACAGGAACACTGAAAAAATCTACAAAGGTACTCCTACTCATCTGTGTCCAGCAAACACATTTGTGGGCCTTGTTATGACAAAGCCGTGTCAACACACTGCCTCATCCTTTTTTCGAAACCGACCCAACTGTTATGTTTGTCGGCACAGAGACCGGCACAAACAAACAGCATGCCCTTCAGGAACTCTTCCCCATCACCAACAGGAGCATTTAGTTCCAGTTTACCAACATTCGGGGAGAGAGTTGATTTTGGAACGGCGATCTATGTGCTGCCACTGTGCATACAGCATTGGGTCGGTTGCTCTGTTGACTGGGACGTATAAAATAGTGCAGTTGGGTTTCGGGTTTCCACAGAGGCATCAGGCCTGTAGTATATTGAGTCCATGTGGGGAGTGTGTTTTTAATCGGAGCCTTTACCCACAGCCCTTCCTGTTTCTAATTTGGCTCCGTGGCGGTTTTGTCCGCAGGCCAAGCGCCTCTCCTCTTCACTCCACCGCTCTGCTCTTCGCACAGCGTCTGTTTCCTCAGAAGTGAATAGTAGCAGGTGTGCCGGGCCGCCACTGATGGCACGGACAAGGGTGCACATAAACGGCCCACATCGGTTTCCCTCCTTCTTTCTGTCCGACTCCTACACTCCCTCGCTCTTTTTCTTTGTGTGTCTGTTCCTGTTCTTTATTTGGTTCTCGGGTTCGTCCTTTCTTTTCTTCCCTCGAACTGACATTCTTTCTAGCGCCCGGCCCTTTGTCTGTCTCAATCTTTTTCTTTGAGGCTCGCGTTCTTTCCTTCTTTTTTTCCCCCCCGTTCGCTGTTGTGTCTTCATCTGTCCGTTTCATCCTCTGTCTTTTCGCCTGATCTTTTTCATGGATATATCATGAGACGTCTGTGAAATCGGTCTGCATGTTTTTTTATTAAACCATAAAAATGTGATAAGGACCCGGAAAGCCTGACTGCCAGCCAGGTCGACCATCTGAGTCGAATAAAGTGGGTTTACTATATGGCCTTGTGTGACAGGCCTTTGTCAAATGCTTTCCATGTACACAATCTCAGCTCAAATTTAATAGAGATAATAAAATGTGCGTGTATGTGAGTGCGCGTTTGCTTGAATCAATCTGCCACACACTGTCAACGGGCATGTGGACTCATCTAATCTGGGAGTTGAGGAAACGTGCTGTCACGCGGCTCCACTGAGACGACAGGATTGGAATTAACCCCCTCTGTGACCCCCACCATCTTCACACACATGCCCCCCTGCCCAGAACACACTCTTCTAATGAGGGTCTCTTTATGGGGCCACGGGGGGGGCCTTCTGCTTGCTGAATGGAACAGATCTCATCAGGGAACAAGTCATATTCTCATTTACACATCTCTGTGAAAAACAACAACTTTTTACATTGTGGGTAAGGCAACTGATTTGTGACACTTTATTGAGATACTGTTGTGCTGTCTATAGTATTGCGTGTCGTCTGAGCTCGGCCAATTCATTTGAGTCAAGCAACGTTCTTTATTCTTTAGCGGTTTGCCTATTGGTTCCACCTGACACATAAGCAAGATGGAGATTTCTCTTTTCCGTCTCACACCTGCTGAACAGGTCAATGGGTACGAATTGTATAATCATTTGGTGTAATATAGCAGTTTCCAGAACAACTTTACTTCTTTTACAGAAGACTCACCTCTGGCCTACTCCATGTCATGTGACCCAAAGGGTTTTAATCTCTTCGTTCGTGTCGTGACCCTTCATGTCACCCACCATCATCATCCTCCTCTCCGTCGCCCTCCTTGACGGAGTAGGAAGTCACCTTTGACCCTTGGGTAACAATAAGAAGTTCTCCAGAGCCGGTTAGGACCACATTCAACCGCCCACCTTGTCTGATTCGCTGCCAAAGTCAACCGCGGGCATTTGCGTTTCCCCGGTCTGACCGCGCTCATTTCCGGCATTTGCACACTCTGTTGTTTACACAGGAAGTTTAAACTCAACGCAGATTAAACAAATCCAATTCGGAACGCAGAGTTCAATCACCTTCCTTATTTCAACATTAAGAGCATAAAGCTGGAAGCCAGACTCTGGGGATCTGTTCCAAGTAAACGTGCCTTTTTTCTGAAGTTGGTCGAGGGGTGTAGTAGGGCTGTAAGGGTGTGGGACTGGCTTGTGTGTTGTGTGTGTGTGTGTGTGTGTGTTGTGCGTTTGGGAATGACATTCATGGAATTCCAGATGACATTGGTCATTTTTATGGATACTGTAATCATTTTTTAATCGCAAAACATATATTTACTGCATACATGTCAAGACCCAGGTTTTCTCATCTTCACCAGACCTGCATGCCCCATGCCACTGAAGACTTTGGCAGCATCTTGCAGGTATTAGCGAGATCCATTGTAAATCTAATTCTACGGTTTCAGCCTGCAGTCCAACCTGCATTTTGAAACCGTACACCATTTATTTGGTAAACTGTTACAGCGTTCCGTGCATGTAACATACAGTATATCGTGGGGTGAAACGTTTAACGTCATGAATGCATCCTCATTCTCTTTGCCAGGTATGGATGATTGCACTACAAGGGCTTTGGCATCTGTGTTTCGTTCTAAAGATTCTCAACACTGTATAAAGGCTGGAAGGGAGGACCAGAGAAGTGGTCCTGTTGACACAGGCACGCACTCTTTGTACGTTGGATGTTAGTGCCTGTCAACCATTGGACATTTTAATAGGACCTGGCTCCTCCCCATCTGGACCCACCATACTGCTCAATGTTTCATTTGAGTGTCTTAATTTCAACCTGCCCCGTAATAGTAGCGATGTATAGGCGTCGATGAGAACTAAATACCTGGAGCAGAAGACATGAACAGTTATGAATTGTAACTCAGTTCTTTATTTATTTGCTATTTTCTCCATGTAGGGAGTGGCAGGATGCCTGGTGGTTACGCAGTTATGCTGACCAGTAACCAAAGACGTTGCTAGATTGAATCCTAACGCCACAGAAGTGGATGTTCTGTTGTTCTGCCCCTGAGCAAGACCGTTAACCCTAATTGCTACCAGGTTTTGGCCATATATGAGAGCGGTTGGCGCATTGTTTGCAGAAAAAGTGGCTGAGTTCGGCTACAGGAATAATATTTTATAAGCCTAAACGTCCATGGGACATGTCCACCAAAAATGTTACGCATTTACATGGTTTATGTGTGGGGAGAGATCCTCCGCTTTGTCCCACAGCCTCTAATGCGGTTGGGTTAGCTCAGCCTGGCTGTGTTGGGAGTGCTATTCTTCAAAAACATCTTGAGCGCTCTCTGGCAGAGTGATTTGGGTCTTCTGAGCCTAGGCCTCCGATTAGTTTGGTCGTTTTCCAGACCAATGAATGTGTCACATGCCTCGAACAGGCACACACGTAGAGAGATATAATCTAATGAACACACAATTTTTTTTACGAACACATTTTTTGGGGGGGGGGGGTTCTTTATCCAGGATCTGATAATCGCTGATGATTTAAATGCAGGAAATAGGTATAGGTCAGAAGCCTACCGTGCCAAGTTCCCCTCTTTTCATCTTGAGGGTGGAGAGAGAGAGACAGATTTACAGACAGATGGAGGAGAGGCATAGAGATTGAGGGGTTGAAAGAGAGAGAAGTAGAGGCTCTCAATGAGAGCAGTCGTTGCAGTCATTGCGTTATTGTGGCCAGAAGTTTTCATTCCGGTTGTGGCATAGCGACAATGACCACAGGCCTCGCATGCTGGAGTGCGCATTGCCTCAGCAACGTGTGGAGTTGGTTTTGGGTCAAGGGTGTGCACTAGCGACTCCTTTGGGTAGGGCTGGCAACTGCAAGTTCAATCAAGGTTGTTTGCCAATGATTGCATTCTCATCCATGCATGTATGTGCTGGTAAATTCTTCCTGGTTGAGGGAATCGTGTGCTTTGGAGGACATGTGTTTGACATGTCCCTATCCTAGATTTCAGTCCTACCCCAGGCTGTAGTCCATTCCCAGGCTGTAGTCCATTCCCAGGCTGCTGTCCTACCCCAGGCTGTAGTCAAATCACAGGCTGTAGTCTAATCCCAGGCTGCAGTCCTACCCCAGGCTGTAGTCAAATCACAGGCTGTAGTCTAATCCCAGGCTGCAGTCCTACCCCAGGCTGTAGTCAAATCACAGGCTGCAGTCCTACCCCAGGCTGTAGTCAAATCACAGGCTGTAGTCTAATCCCAGGCTGCAGTCCTACCCCAGGCTGTAGTCCAATAACAGGCTGTGGTCTAATCCCAGGCTGCAGTCCTACCCCAGGCTGTAGTCCAATAACAGGCTGTGGTCTTATCCCAGGCTGTAGTGTCCAGCTGCTTCACAGTGCCTATGAAAACAAAGGTAATTGCTATAATCTCCCCAGTTTGCCCACTGTCACAACAGATCCATGGAAGTTGCCATCTCATGGACAGATCTAACTCTGTGAGGGTTGGAAACAACACCTAATCCCCAGGGGTGTGTCCACAGGCCCTATGTGTTACTCCCGTTCTCTCTTAACAGCGTCGCTCTGTACAACTACAACTCCATCGCCAAGCTTGCCAATAATATACCCAGATGATTTGACGGCACAACCTGATGATCCGACGACACCACCCAATGAGCCAATGATCCCACCCAATAAGGCAACAATACCAACTAATGATTTGACGGCACCAGCTGATGAGTGGACAACACCAATGGGTGAGCCGATGACACCACCTGATTTACAACAACGATGAGTCTGCCAACAGGGATGAGATAAGCAGACCTCCACCTCTCTCACTCTTTATCTCTGATCTCATACCATATTTGTTTTGTGTGGATAAGTCCTATTAGAAAGGTCTCATGTAAGACCCCCGTGACGGAGGAACCACATGCCAAAACAATAACATTGGCCCACCTATCCTACCTGGCCTACCTAACTGTCAAATGTACTCCACCACACCAGGCTGTGTATAATCTCCATGGTCAACAGAAGCTGTGAGACCTTCTGATTGAGAGATTGTGATACAGCTTGTGCAGCTTGCTGGCTATTAATTATGTCAGCTATCTTTCTTGCCCCGTGGGACTTCTGGAATTAGCATTTTCTTATTCTTTACACATGATTAGAAACAAATCATCTTTTGTGCCACTTGTTCATCATGTTGTCTTAGCATTTTTACATTTTAAGCATAATTTGAATGCAATAGTACTTAGGCAGTATTTCTGACCATGTGAATCCCTTTCACAAGTCTGTCAATTCAAAGAACGCACATCATCTCATGACAACGCCTTCAGTTTACTTTATTGGCCTACACAGTCTGCAGATCTCAAAACAATGGAACACAACATTTTCAATGTTATCAACTTTTCCATGCCATGAGGATTTAAGCTGTGCTTGATGTTAAAGGAGGTCCTACCTAATTCTAGATAAGTGTAACTAAAGAAGTTGCCAGGGAGTATATCTTGCACAGCAGTGTCAAGTAGAAACAAATAGATTTGGTTTATTTTTTGTCATGTCAGTCTGTCCAAAATGAGCCCAGATATCTATGCAGGCAGCTAGAAATGCCATGATAATATGAAAATGTCTGCCAGAGCATTCAAAATCATTGTTTTTATCAGAGTAAATGTTCATTTTAAACATAAATGTAAACTTTCAGTGACATTACCAAAATAATTTGCTATAGCATCACCCTGTCATGGTTTTGGCAATACTATCTAGTTACTTTACTCTCCATAATACACAAGAGTAATCCTCTGCTAGCCCAAAATCTAAAATTTCAGAACCACAATCTTTTATGTCAAATGGCTTCACTGCATATATTGATTTATTGACAGTCATCTAAAAATGTTGCACATCCACCTAAAACTTAATTACAACAAACTAAATCTTCATTGTGCAGCCCTTCTGGCGATGTTTGACCAACACCATGTCACCATTTACTAAAGAACCTTTTTAACCACTGACTAAAAATAATCATTTGTTAGTGTTTTAGAATTTCTGCTATCTGAGCCCTGAGTTTGGCTACCCTTTTTTCTCACCTGGGTCCTCTTTATTAGTGGGAGGGGCATTGTTTGACGTTCCTTCGCACCTGTTTGGCAAGTGTTCCGGCTGTCCATCTGGTCCCAAATGATCTGAGGCGTCCATCTCCATCCATCTGTCCATCCGGCTTCTGGGAAACCTCTGATCCATTCAGAGCCTCTCGTTGAATGTCTAATTGGATCATGTTCTCAGGGCTTTGTCCCGGCTCTCTAACGTTTGGACAGGGATCTCATCCACCACATCAGAGGGGCTCAATTAACCCCTGACCCAGGCTGGTGTGTGTGGACAGGGTCGCTCCCGGTTGCTCATCACACCCAGCCCCGGGCCCATTAACACGTCGCCCCGCGGCAGAAAAACTATTTTGACGGGCAGTAATTGGCGCTAAGTGATGGCGGACAAAGGCCCCCTCTGTGAGGGACTCCCCTCCTTGGCCGGACTACTGCTGTGGTAGTGACTGACCGCTCTCTCATTCTTTCTTTCTCTCACTCTCTTCCTCTATCCGGCAGTTCACCCGTCGAGCCTCGGTGTGAGAGGAGAGGGAAAGAACAGACCCATCACTCACCCTCTTCCTGTTCCTCCACCCTCCTCACCCCTCAATCCCTCCTCCTTCCCCCTCTCATCTTCATGGCCGGTGTTCCTCTCCTTTGAAAACGTGAGATAATGAGGCAGTTTTGGAATTACATGCTCCAGATGGGAGTGTGATTGAGCGGAGCGGTAGCTTGGCTGTTCATACCGGGTCGGTCCGGCAGCTTAATTAGTTTACGTTTGCAGGAGAAGGTCAGGGGGGTGTGATGATCTGAGGATCCCATTATGCAGGTGCACAGAGAGCTCGGGTACTTTAGGCTTGCCCAACCGTGTCGTGTTGTGCAGTCAACTTTGCAAACCGGAGATAGACAATTAGAGAATTATTTTGGCTCACCGTGACTGCTTGACCTTTAAAATTATTTTTATCTTAAAACTTGAATACCTGTGTCGCTTCTTATGACTGATAAGGTCAACTACTCAAATATCTGTCAGGAACACAGAAAAGGGGTACGAAGATATCAGAAGGGGAAAGGTTATTCCTGGGTCATCCGCGTTTTCGTGAAAAGACAGACATCTTTGTAAGGATATGACAGGGCAAAGGGATTTGGTAAATAGAAGAAGAGGTGAGGGAATAAAACTGAGCCTAGGGGGACACCAGTACTGAAAGTCTGTAGAGAAGACACAGATCCTCTCCATGTCACTCGATAGAAGCAGCCTGCCAGGTAAGATGCAATCTAAGAGGATGCAGAGCTTGAGACGCCAAGGCCTGAGAGGGTAGAGAAGAAAATCTTTTTTCACAGTGTAGGCAGCTGTGGAGACAGCTGTGAAAACAGATGTGTCAGTTTAAACAATGCAAAGGGTGTTTGTGATGTGAGAAGATTGGTCTTGGTTGAATGACCCGTCTTGAAGCCGGACCGGTTAGGATATCCTTCTGAGGAAACAACAGGGAGCTGGTCAGAGTCAGCAGAAGCCTTTTAGGAATTAATGACAGATGACACTGGTCTGTCGTTTTTGAAGTTCAGAAGTGTTCGTTTCTTTAACACAGGAGTGACTCAGGCACTCTTGGATGTCCGGTAATTTATGTGTTATTACATGTTATTACATTGTACAGTTCGAAAGAAATTACTTGAAGTACCCCCTTATTGCATTAGCTCCCTTAGTGTGTGGGGCAATTCTAGTGTGTAGTGTTCTGTTACAGGGACAGACTAAGGGGGAGGTCTAAATCCTCAACATACACCAAGGAAGCCCTCCCTGCCATCACTGCTGCCTGTCACTACACAGACCAAACACACAAAAAAAGATTCATCGGGATATGGCAGCTATAAAGACTTGCAATAATCTCTGAAGGTATCTTTGTATGCATCTGAATTTTATTTCACATAGAGCTCTGTTTTGCAGAGAGGATTCATCGATTCACACATGTAACTGTGTGTTATAGATGGTTAGTATTTTTGTCATTTCAATGTTCATTAATTCATTAATAATGTTCATTGTTTTCAACTTTTTCCAAAGTATTCTGCTAGATGTAAAGGCAATAATATAATCTGTGTATATTGTTATCTGTTATCTGTGTATGTGTCACAAATAGGCACATGCATCTTTATATTACAGACAGGCACGTTATATGACAATAATAATGATTTACAAACAGGCACATCCAGTAGAACTGTACATTTTTACAGACCTCACATAGAGCTATATATTACAGACAGGCACGTACAGTTGCATATTACAGACAGGCACACAGGGCTTTAGGTGACAGGCCGGTCTCTCCCTGTTACCCTTCATGCCATACTCTCATCCCCGTATTTAACAGGCTGACGTTAGCTGGGCCAACAGGAGAGGGAAGGGGTGGAGGGAGGGAGGGATGGAGGGAGTTCGCTAGCAGAGCAGAGCAGAGGAATGGAGACTTTCATACTAAATCTCTCTCCCTGTCATTACCCTGGCCTCTGACTGCCTATCAGAAGGCTGTGAGTGATGTGGGAAACGTTGTGTTCTGTCCTCCCTCGCCCCGGTAGACCAGGCAGGGCTAAGAGCACCGACAGCAGCCTGCTCCAAACCAAGCTACCACAGGATGGGGTAGGACACAGGGTAGGGATGGAGGCCTAAAAGCCTGCTGACATCACCTACTGGTTGCTTTATGCCCAGTCTGTGGTTGGGTCTGGAGATTAATCTCTCTCTCACTCACTCTTTTTTTCACTTTCCCTCTTTCTCTCTCCTTGCTCTCCATGTCTCCCTCCTTGTCTCTCTCTCTCTCTCCCTCAGCGAACAACTAACCTCCCTCCCTCTTCATCAGTTTCTCAGAGGAAGTCGTATTTATATGTTCTCTTTCCAACTGCAGTTCAATCAAACCCAGACTGAGGCGGTTCCCTTTTGATAGCCTCCCCCTCCTCACACAAATCGCTGCTCTGGACAGGAGCTTTAAAAGAAATGAAGTAGCCTATCCAGCAGGCCGGGTTTAGGGTGATGGATTGTACCTGCGGTTCAACTTAAGGACCAGGTTGTTTTCCATGTTAAATCTCTTCATTGATAATGGCCTGTAACATTTTTGTCTTAAACCCGGATGAGTCGATCACTTCTCAACAATTACGCTCACTTTTGTTGCCTGGAACCAAGTTCAACCTTCACAGATTAACCTGTGTGATATATGGTGCAATGATGTATGGTTGAGGTTTGTACATTCAAGGTTTCATCAATTTCATTCAAAATAATAATAATAATAATTTCGGTTGACCGTTTATCAGTTAAGACATTGGACAAGGGGAACCAGGTTTGATTCCCGGGTCGACCACAGCAACCCTCAGTTGTCAAAAACCTCAAATTCCACTTGCCTTCCCCCTTTCTCACATTCTTGTTTTCAAGCTCCCTCCACAGACTCTGGTTTTCTATGGCGACCCTTCGCAATGACCCTGTATAAATGGATCTGAATGAGCAGGCTGGATGGAACCCACACAGTCACAGTAACGTTGCATAACGTGCACCATTTCTGTAAAATGACATGTTTAACAGTAACACAGATATAGGACAGCAGGACTGAATGGAACAAAGTGGTAAAGACAGGTGTGACAGGGAGCTACGCAGGCCCAGATTTGTCCCAGCAGGCTACTGTTATCACACCGGTCCCTGGCTACTCGCGGCCTTGCTAACTGTTCCATGAAATGGGCTGGGGGAACAGTGCGACCCTCCCCGAAACAGGACGCTCACTGTTAGCCAACAGTGCTGCCTTTGTGTCAAATTGTCAAAGCTGGTCCTTTTCTTTCCTTCTCTCTGCTGGTCCCGCTTTTCTTTTGAGCCTCAGCTGTGAGCAAACAAAGCTGGCTTGAAGTTTGCACGCCGCGTTAAGCTAGCTAGCTGGCTAGCCGCGCTAGCGTCCGTCTCAATGAGAGCAATGAGGGTTTCTGTTGCTCTGTGTTCTGCAGGTGTGCGTTCAATAGAGCCCTGATGGGAAGTCACTGTCAATGGTCTCACTGATAGGAAACTCATAAAACTAAACTTCGCTTAGCGTAGCTGGGGGGAAAATAGTTCATTTAAGGATCCACATTTGCAAATAAAAAGTTTATATGGCTTGCTTTTATGATTATAGGTTTTCACATTCATGGCCAAGCGGTGAGTAGACAAGAAATATTACAGCCCGCTGCAACCATTGACCGCTGTTTAGATTTCCTGTAATTCAAAAAGTTAAATGAAAAGTGAAATAAAATTGTGTTTATTGCCCTTGCAGCAATGTTAAGTACACAGGGGAGAAATAATAACTGCAACAGATGAATAAATGGTAGTTGATTGATTTCATGAGAGACACTCAGAGCTCCAAGCATAAGGGGTCTAAGTGGTCAATTACAGCGCCCCACTGCTAGGCAGGCCCTGACAAAAACATGTATTATCAGAAATTGTTGTTAAAACGTAGTTTTATTGTGACAGCAATGTCATTTTGATCCATAAATCTTTCTCTCCGAGGTTAAAATCAGGTCTACTAACAGGATCTGCTGCTAAGGGGGCCCTCGCAATGGTCTATAGTGGTTCTAAATGATATTTATTGTGTAGAGGATAACAGCTTGACCAGAAGAATGACAATAATCATGTTCCCTTTGGTTGGGAATTGATATTGACTATCAATCCAACACAGTCTACACACCCACACACACACACACACACAGTCCTCGGTGAGACATGGGCTGTTGATACAAAAATAATAAAAGCGAAATAGTCTCCACAGCAACTGCAGTTCAATTTCTCCGATGCGTGAAACACCAATAAGTGATACAACACACGTGAAAAGACATCCAGCAAGCTTGCCAAGGCAAGGATAAATGCTTAAATATATTTATTTAAGCAGATTGGTTTTTGCTACTGGAGGTTGTCTTTTTTCAGTGGAAATGAAAACCAGTAGCACTTGGTTTAACCGCCTTTCACTTTGCATAATTGTTCCCAAGGTTGCTGTTTTTTATTTCCAGGCTTTCTGCGCCAATATAATTCAATTTCTGTGGCCAATCCAAATATTTGCAGCGTGGCCTCCACTTCTAAACTGGGCTGAAGTTGGGAAGAAGCTGGTCTCAGTTGACACCCCTGTTTCTTTGCTCCTGTCTGTCTGTCAAAAACAAAACAAAGCAAAACAGACTCATCAGGCCACAAGACTGATTTCTGACCACATTCGTTTTCACGTGTCATTAGGTGGCCTACTGTTTGTTTGGTAATCCAGGTTCGCGGGTGCAAATTCACAACTAGTGGATAGTATGACCCTACCAAACCACAGTGGTTTCTAGTTACTCAAACCAACTGTTCATAGCAACATAACAATATGTGAGATGTACATGAGTGATTCACTGTCTTTTACAGTTAGTTCATGTGTTTGTCTGTGAATGGCCCTGGTAAATGCGTCCTCCGTATTCCGCGCTGTTTGGATGTAGTTTTGATGGTTTTCACAGTGAACTGACTGGGTCACTCAGTTCTTTCTCCCTCCCTCCTTCCCCAGTGCAGGTGAGTTGGCAAGTAGTTTGTTTGGCTATAGTCACAGGTGAGCTGGCACTCTGCTTTTATTTGCTGTTGGTACCTGGCTGTCCTTTCCTTTCCACAGAACTGCGGGAAAACCAGCACTGCAAACAGAGCAGCCATCGGTACAACAAGACAAGCTTTTGTCCCCGGCTTAGAGAGCGCTGCTGTATTACACCACTAAGCTGACTGCCTGACTGCGGCCAACATTTCACAACCAATGTCTCCCTGGGAGACTGGCTCTCCCGTCCGCCAGGACAGTGAAACCTGCCGGTTAAGGGCCCCACTGGAGAGAGATGGCAGAAACATGGTCAGACAGCCATGCCTGTGCTCAGACGAAAACTACAGCCTCTTTTACAGGAAGAAGTGTGTTTTGGCTGAGAAAACTGTAATTATGGGAGATTAACCCTGAGGACTGAATTCTAAACGCATTCCTGATTTCCTGTCACACTTGTCCAAAATTAAATTAGCCTAGTACTTTAGCATTCTAACTCTGCCCAGAAACATGGTGTTAAAGGTGATTGATGGGTGCCAGTCAGTGACATCATTTACGGTACGTTTTACAAGAAATTTTGAAAATTAAGCCAATTAGGAGAGCTTTCCAGTGCCATTAGAAAATATGCAGATTTTCATTCTCTACAGTTAAGGTTTATTTAGCTTTCATCAAGCTAATGAGTGTGAGACAATTTAGAAAATTGTTGTCATCTGCCGCTGGAGATCTCTCTAAAACAGGTGCACAGTGTTATAATTTTTGTACGCCACTATTTTCTCACTCTTCCTCCTGCCCAGATTGTGTTCTCCTCTAAATCTGAAAAACATCTAGATTGGTGGTCTCTCCCTCTATCCATGCATTGTTCACTCTCACACATACTCTCTCTCTCTCTTTCCCTCAATCCTCCTCGCCTCTGTCTTTTCTATCTCTCTCTCACACACATCCTCTCTCTTTCTCTCTCTGCCTCAGTCCTCATACACTTTCTTTTCTCCCTCCATCCATTCGCTTCTCTATCTTTTCTCCTCCATTTGATGAGGAGGACATGCCGATAGTAAAACATTGGAGGAGCCTCAGTCAGTCAGTTTTTGCCAGCAAAGATGACCTGGGTTGGCTGTGGATGTATTTCTGGAGCAGAAGCAGAGGAGGTTTACCAAGACATATTTTTACAGTGAAAAGCCAACATGGAACGGGCTGCCTTCACAGCTGTTGCTCTAATTCGTTCTAAGCATGTACAAATAGGACGGCCCACATAGGCCATAAAACTGAGTGGAGGTTTTGCTCAACGCGGCACTTTTGTCTGACCAGAGGGACAAGGATGCCTTCCAAGAGACAAACAGATTACAAAGAGACAGACAGACACGCACACACAGACACACAATCAAAATGAGTAGAGCGTGAGGAAGAAGGTGGGTATGTGAATACCAAGTATGGAGCAGTATGATACAGTATGTTCATTGAATGAATTACATGTTTTGTTCCTTTTTTATAATAATGCTATAGATTGTATATTGTAGGAGAATATGATGACATACTGTCAGATTTATTCGCAACCAGACATTATAAAGCACCTTTTAACATTTTTCACAAAGTGCTTTTACTGATACCCTGCCTGAATACTCCTAGAGCAAAAAAAAAGAGCTATTGCACAGTGGCTAGGATAACGTCCTTAATAGGGTTCACACTAGGAAGAAACCTAAAGAGGACACAGACTCTGAGGGGTAGCCAGTCTTCTTCTGGCTGGGCTGGATTTCTTTCTCATACATATTATACTGAATTTCAAACTTGGACATTTTCTGTATTTTCCCACCTGGTAATTTTCTTAGCTTAGACATACTGCTTCTTCAGTTGACTTAAGGTTGCTTGCTACCCCAATTTGAATTTCAGACTCATATGTGTATATCTTTTCCTACCTTCAGAAAGCACACCAATGTCTCCCCAGTTTTCTTCCTATACGTTTTATTGCACCATGGGAAGTTTGATTTGCTCTGGAAACCCTAGAGTATACACACCCTCAAACACACACCAAATCCTGTCACACACCAACACACTATATGCCTCACACTACATCTCACACAGACACACATGCTCACCTTTACTCCATATTTTCACACACACACATTCACACAAACACACATTTATTAGTTTAGCGCACACATGCACCATTACATACACACGTCTGACAGGGCCGGGGGTTCCCCTCTAGGCAGCAAGTGGATGAATTGCCGTCTTCGAATAGGGAACTAGGTGCTAATGAACAAGGCCCTGACAGGCTAGCTTTCCCTTGGTTTGGACCCAGCCCACAATGACTCCATTCACTTAATCTCAGCTATGGAAAGTGTAGGGAAAGTCATCCCGCAAGAGTTGGGGCGACCTTTTCAAAACTTTCTTTATGTCTTGCTCCCCTCTGGCCTTTCAGCCTTCGCCAACGATAACACTTCAGCTGATACTAGCGGAGGCTGCCGCCATTTGCATGTTTCAAAATGGCCCCCATTCATTCACAGCTCCGGTTGGCAACTCGGTGGGGGAAGGAAACCCAGCGTCCCCCTTCCTGCTCGTACCTGAAACAGTCACACCACCAGTCAGACATTTTACCCTCTTTAAACTGCTTTAGTGGGGCCCATGATGAATGCTTTCAGCTTTTATCCGGACGGACACACACACACACAGACAGACTGCCTCGTATATCTACACATTCACACACTGAAAGATGGGGAGTGATCCAATCTAGTATCAGTGATCTCTGTGTTTATGTCAAGTCTGACATCCTGAAAAAAATAACTTTTTTTTTTTTCTGTTTTTACATTTTCTCATCCGGTTCCCACAAGCTGTTGTAGATGTTTTTAAGTGGTAGTGGAGGATGTAACACTTCATAGGAGACATTGGCTCTGTCTAGTATCTGGCTTGCTATTTTATGGGACTTCCATACTATTTAATTGAAAAAAAAACATTGACACTGCCCAAACCTACTGCTTTGGTGCGTTCAAGAAAGTTGTGAACTGTAATGTAAAAAGCTATTACTGGAAAATGTCGACATCATTGAATGTCAGGGTGGAGATATCGAAGCTCATGGATGATGCCCAAGTTTGTAAGTTTGTACTTGTATAACAATTGAAACACATTTTCCTAGTCAAAGTATGTTTTTTGTTCAAGTTCCAAGTTGTTTTGAACGTACATTTTAGCTTCACCTATGACCCCAATGGATGGTTTAGAACCCCATTCAGAAACCCAGGAACAAATTGTATGTCAGAGAAGAAGAGAACCCAAAGAACATGGATTTTTAATCCCTTTTCTTTCATTAAAGTTAAGGTTAGCATAATTCTATGCAGCTAGCTAGCTATGTTCACAACAATTGCTTTAGGTAAGTTAGTGTAGTAGCTTACTTAAGTTTCTCCACAAACCTGATAATTGACCTCTGTTGCATGGCCTAGCTAATTGCTATTGGTACCACAAGCTCCTTTGGTTTTAATTTGTCAAGACACCCTTCCTAAAGGGATTGATGTCTAATGTGACTAAATTGCACCAGCAAGTTTTTCCTCTAAGAACCTTTCTTGTTTACAAGTAAGTCAGTCTTGCTGAGCATTGGTGAACTCTTATGCACAGCCTCACTACACATCAGTCATCTAATGAAACTCAGGAAGTCAGAGGCTTTGTAGACTAATCAACATTCATTTAGGGTTGCCCACGGCAAGTCACCTGAGCAGTTAAGCCATTCTACTATGTGGGCAAGGGAAAATGTGTACTGAAAACCGCTAGCCTGTTGACAAAAACGTTTTTCAACTGGGACTGGTGCAGTAGAAATGTTTGCAATTTTTCCTTTTGTCAATTCTGGCCTATAAGAAATGATTCACTTTGCGGGGGAACTAATTAAGTGAACACCAAGTAACACAATTTGTTGAACCTTATAGAGGAACGAATCATTATGAATATTGAAAAGGAAAAAAATTAAAGGTATCTTTGTTATTTGCAATTTTCTGAGCTATTAAGTTGTTAAGGGAAGGGTTCCCCTCTTACAGTGCTGTGTGGCCGTGAAAATACATTTTCTGTATATTGTCCAAGATGAAAAGCTGATATGAGAATAACAACCTGGCCTTTATGGCCTCTCAATTTTCCAAAAAGACACCTATGAAACTATTTTATTTTGCGTCATATGGATAAGCAATTAAGCAGAAAGTTGTATTTGGCCAATATATTATGGCTAAGGGATGTTCTTTCTTAAAATTCAAGCCCCACATAGAAACTATGCCCCCATAAATATCCTGATGCAATTTCATTAATACAGGACTATTCTCTATCTATACAGAATATAAAAAAATAACTTTTTAAAAGTGTTTAAATTATCATGAATGTATATGTTTTCAGAATTGTAGAGGTAATAGTAAATTGCTAACTATGATATTCTCGGCAACAAAAAATATTATTTTATAGACAAGACCTATGCGAAGATTACAATTATCAACTTTAACATTTCGAATACAGTGCAGTGAACACTGAATCATCAAAACAACAGAGAATCAAGAAGAAGAATTCAAATATAAAAGATTAAAATATTCCAAAATGTTTGCCTTGCATGCAATAAAGCACCAAAGCAATACTGGAGTAGCAACAAGAAACACACCGTATAAAAAATATGTATATATTGTGGCTACTGTACTGAGAACTTTCTTATTTGAGCTGGTCCCTGCTGGGGATTGAAGAGTTTGTTACATTCAAAAGAAATATCAAAGGAGTAAAACCCTTGTAAAATGATAGATGGATGCCTGTCTCAGTCTTATGAGGGACAATTGCAAAAATGTTCCTGCCAAACATGCACCAGATATCCTCAACAGGGACATAAAACAAGGCCTGAAGCCCAGGTCCAACGACGCTGTTGTCCATTAGTGATTCCCTGTCATTTCGAGTTTAGCAACAGAAGGTACGTCTATTTAAGAATTGTGTGAAATCAATACACTGTCATTTTGTATTTCTTAGTAATATAGAGGATGTTACATTATTTTGTATACCTTTTAATAACTTGGGAGTTGGGAATACTGAAATAAATGAATACATTTATTGGAAGAAAAGTGTCAACTCCATAATCTGTCAAGGGAAAGCCCCGTCTGGGGTAGATGACTGACCTTCATCCAATCATATGGCTCTGTTTGTCCATATCTTTTTTGTGCCTATGCTGTAGGAAGATGAAATAATTCAGACGACAGGTAGAACCATGGGTTTTCACAAACGTTTTACAGTTGCCACAATGTACAATGGTTGAACATCCACTTCCAAAACGTCTGGGACGATTCGGCCGAGAAGGCTGTGGGGATGGATGTGAACATAAAAGAGGTCGGTCGGGCTTGACTGAGTGTCATTTATGGCCGGTTGACCTTGTGCCATGTGAACGCTTTTTATTTCGATCCGAAGTTTCCATGGGAGCGAGAAGGTGATTGAGGGGAATTGCGAGTTGGGGAATGAAAGAGGGAGGAAGGGAGGGAGAGAGAACAGAGGAAGGGATATCTGACTTGGCATGACTCTCATATGACTTTCACTTGCTGTTTGTCTGTTTTTGCACACTCCTTTTTTCAGAAGCCCGTTTTGTGTTCTTAACCTTTATATAGCGCCGACCCCGGCAGGGTAACATTTTTATAAGCTTTCGATGGAAACATCCACAACCAGAGACGTGGGTTACCTTTTTAACGAAGCACCTACAGTATGCCTCCACCCACATAAATAAACAATTTATTTTCGAAATAGAGGAGTCTTTATGCTGGCCCATAGGCCAGTCCATGGACTGTTCCGACTATTTGAGGAACTGCCTGTCATCCAGATGTAAATACGCCGACTTTTATCAACATATAGAAGCTCGCATTTAGTAGTCAGTCGTTTTGTTGTAACACAACTCTCTCCTGCCAGTCACAACTGGCTTTGTTTAACTCTTTACGACGTTGGTTTATTTACGTCACCTACTGTATTTTGAGACATTCTGTTACGTATGAGAAGAATAACATCTTCTCTCGTGGATCCACTTCGGGAACCCCCGTTTTGAGTAGTGACGGGTGAAGTATCGGATCCTTCACAGCCAACGCACTACTACAGCTTACAGCTACACCTACAGCTTACAGCTACTCCTACAGCTTACAGCTACTCCTACAGCTTACAGTTATTCCTACAGCTTACAGCAACTCCTACAGCTTACAGCTACACATACAGCTGTTGCATGGTTTGCTGAGCAGCCCCGCGTATGTTCACCTCTAATAACACCTGATAACTACATCATATAATTGAAGGCATGAAAGACAGAAAAGACAGAAAGAAGTGGGGTGTTTAAGAGAGAGGAGGGATGTTAGGAAGCAGGGGAGCCCCTTTCAAGGCGAAAGGGCGTGTGGCTGGGAGTTAGTGGGGGTGTGTAACCTTATAAAAACATCTCCTTTGAACACTGTTTACCTCCGAGTCCGTATTAAGTCATGAATCTGGGGCCTGAGAGTAACACGTCAAAGCGGAGGGTGAGGTAAGTCAGGTTCTTGTTGCGTTCATTACCTGGAACTCAACCCCCATGCAGCCTGGGTCTCTCAGTGCGGTATGAATGGGGCATTGTGATGCGTCTCCGTCACCACTGCGAATGTTTTCTCTTCTATTTGATCCGGCGGCGAGGCCTGCTAATTGGCTAAGCGTGTTCCCAGGTCATGGCAAGGCGAGGTTCCTCTTTCCAAGAGCACTAAAAGAGAGGGAGAGAGACGGGGGGCTTCCACACATGTTGGTTCACAGCTCAAGGCACTGAGGGGCTGTTTATCGAGAGCCGTGTCCGAGTTTTTGCTTTTTTCCGCTCCCGTTTCTTTCCCCCTCCTAAAAGCCTTAAAGCCTTTTATCTTTTTCTCATTATGTGTTAAGGTTGAATCGATCGTTCTGTTATTACATGCGCCCTTGCGTGTGGGGGGGGGGTGTACATGAGCACAAATGCCTACGTACGTGTGTGTGTGTCCTGGCTGTGTGATGTCGCTTAAGCCACAGGTGTGATGGTGACGTGCATGCTGGGAATGCACTGCTCCCTCTTCTCCTTCCAGGCCAAGGCCGGCCGGGGCTCAGTTCGGATGATGTTCGGTTTCCACGTCACTGTCCACGGATGACACAATCGATGAGGCTGTGGTCTGCCTCGTTTGTTTTCATCATGGAATGGACCGGACGGCTAGCTTCATAAGCCGGCAGGACAGGATTAGAGCATTGTGCCAGATATCTTTCTGCCGCGCTCCCGTAACCACACGTGTTCTACTGTAGGTCTTCCCTCCCGTGATCGCACCTTAACTGTGCATAGAGACCGGCAAGGGGAATAAACTAGGTTCCACGGCAACATAAAACCGGACGAGAGCGTGATGTTCTTTGCAGTCCTGCCTGTAAGAAAAATGACACTGACAACGGTGGGAATGATACATCGCTGGCTGTTTCAGTAGACTCAATCCCCTTTCCCATCCTCGTGTTCTTAGGGCGCCACCGTGTGGTACGAATGGAGATCTGAATTAATATAAATGTTCGTACATATCCAGGTTTATGTGCAAATACAACTTTAAATGACAATAAATACAGCAAGGCACATATTACACTTTACTTTACTTTGAGATAGGGTATCGGTTTGCTTGTCATCGATGGCGGGCAAACTGGTATAAATGACGCCCAAAGGAATCGTAGGGTTGAGGTGTGATCCGTGTTAGATGTCTGCCTGGGCACTGATGATTATTAGAATAGTAGAGTTTACAGAACAAGCTAAGGAATGGGGGATTTACTTCAAGGGGCTGTATGTAAGACGTAAAACGTTTTTGCCATTCGTCCACTTTTTCTTTGTCTTCTAGTCTCCTCATACTTGCTTTAGACACACTCCTTAAACCACACTGGACTATTCTGGTCCCATTGGGGCCTTGTAAATAAGAATGGCAAATATGTTGAGTGCATGTGCACAATAACTCTATTAGCCCTGTACTTTTTGAAGACTTTGGCAAAGGGAAAGATCTGTTCCTCTTTTTCTGACATTCTTCCTTAGGGAACAGATGCGCGCATTGAGATCAAATCCAATGGAAAGTCGACAGAATGCAGGCCAGGCCATTGATAAAGGGCTTCCTGTCTCTGTGGAAGTGGAAATAACTACCAGTCTTCAGACGTGTACATCTGGTGAACCCTCAGGTACCTAGTTTTATCTGTGGTAATAATCATGTTAAGCTCAAACTAGGCTGTTTTAGCAGTTTAAATACAGTAGGAGGCACCATTGGTCTATGACTCCACTGTAGCGCAGATAGGGTTCACTCAGGGGACAGTGCAGACAAACGGTCATAGATCAAGACCATTCAGTTGATCTAGTCTAGTGGATATCTGCTAAAACCACAACATTTGCCAGAAATCTTAATAGCTAATTATAATGTTTGAAATTAATATTGTCCTTAGGCTTATAAAACATTTGTGTTAGATACATATGGACTATTTGTATTACAGATAATGTCGTGATTTATCAAAAATAAAATGTAAGGGCTTTAATATTTTATATGTAATTATTCTGTCTGAGATGGATTTACTTCACGGTCTAGACAATCAGAAATAAAACATTTTTTAATATTTGGTTTAGGATTTTGTGATGACTAACGCAGAAGCTCTGAATATCATGACATCACTGTACTGTAATAACCCACTCAAGGCTTTGTTGGCTGGAGCTGCAGTCATATCACAGCTAGCAATGGCCTGTAGTATGGTGCCTTTCTGGAGCCAGCCTGGATGACCATAATAACCTTTGGCAGCAGATTGTGAAGTCTGTGACTAAAAGACATATGAAATGGTACCACACCACCCGACAATCATAGCGTTCTATGGTCTGCTCAAGGTTTGAAGAGAATAATGAATAAATTATACTAAAGTAAATGAAAGTGAAATGAGCTGCATTACAAGAGGGCATTAGTAATATCACGATTCAAACTAAATAATTGATACAATGTCATTATTAATAATACTAGTATTATATTTTTCCTAAAATAATTTATTTCACCCAGGATGATTTCATTACATTAACAGGCATCTGTCATCTAAAATATAACATTCGAACAATAAGGAAATACATTTGTTTTATTTTGGAACAGTTTATCTCGTATTTTAGTAAAGTAAGTAGTATAAAAATAGTCTTATATTTTGGTGTCTTTATGATTGTTAATACCCTTTTACTACGCTTACAATGTACTTCTAATATCCCTCCCATACACTGCTCAAAAAGAATAAATAAACAAATCACACATCTGATTTCGATGAAGGAAATATATTCATTAAAGATCTAAATCTTTACTGAAAATTGTGTAATTCATTAAAAAACTAATTGAGGTAACAAGAATGAATGTAAAAAAATCACCAACTGATTGAGGGCTAAGTTCAAACTCACATAAAAAATCGAATTCAACAATTGAAGTCACAGACTTTTCCAAATTGTGTAAATTTCATCATGGCAACTCAGTAGTGCATTGTATACATTTCTGAGAACATCTGGGCATGCTCCTGATGACGGCAGATGCTGTCCTGGAGGATCTCCTCCCAGACCTGGATCAAATGAACTCCTGGACAGTGTGGCACTACTTGGTGGAGTTGGATGTACTGATACATAACGTCCCTGAGGTTTGCAATTGTATTCAGGTCTTGGGAACAGGAGAGCCAGTCAATGGCATCAATGCTTTCGTCATCCAGGAACTGCCTACACACTCTGGTCACGTGAGGCGGGGCATTGTCCTGCACCAGGAAGAAACCAGGGCCCACTGCACCACCGTAATGTCTGACAATGAGTCTCAGGATTTTATCTCGGTACCTAACAACAGTCAAGGTACCATTGGCTAGCACATGGAAGTCTGTGCGACCCTCCAAGGAAATGCCTCCCCAGACCTTCACTGACCTGCCGGCAAACTGGTCAGGCTAGATGATGTTACAGGCATCATAAAGTTCACCATGGCATCTCCAGACTCTTTAACGGCTGTCACATGTGCTCAGTGTGAACCTGCCCTTATCTGTGATGAGAACGAGGCGCCAATGGCGGACCTGCTAATTCTGATGTTCTATGGTGGAGGCCATTCGAGCTGCATGGTGCTGGGCTGTGAGCAACGGTCCCACAAGAGCACGTCGGACCCTCATGCCACCCTCATGGAGTCTGTTTCTAACAGTTTGGTCAAAAACATGCACAATTTTGTAGGGCTCTGTCAGTGCTCCTCCTTGCACAACGGAGCAGATCCCGATCCTGTTGCTGGGTTGATATTCTTCTACAGCCCTGGCCAGCTCTTCTCATTTAACGGCACTTCTCCTGGTATCTCCTCCATGCTCTTGAGACAATTTTAGGAGACACAGCGAATCTTGCGACAGCACGTATGGATGTACCATCCTGGAGGAGCTGGACTACCTGCTTAGCTTTAACAGTTTGCAGGTACCGCCTCATGCTACCAGTAGTGACAAGGACATTAGGAAATGCAAAACTAGAGAAGAATCAGTCAGGAAAGATAAGGAGAGGGCAATTATCTGTGGCCACCACCTGCAGAACCATTCACTTTTTAGGGTTGTCTTGTCATAGCCTCTCCAGTGCACATGTTGTCACTTACATTTTTACGAAAACAGTTGACATTGATAATCACTAATCTTTCCTAACTGGATAGATTTATATCCATGAAGTTTAATTTACTCAGCGTGATGATTATGTGTTCCCTTAATTCTTTTTGTGTAGTGTACAAATGTTACATACAGTGAACTCTGAAAGTATTTGAACTGTGGAAGCGTCATCATTTCAGGATATCATCATAATAGACATTTATAAATTCCATCATGATTTCGGAGAAATGTCCCCACATTTTATGGGGCCAAGGTATTTTGACAGATTGGCGTTATGTAAAATAAACTAGCCATGGTCCGTCTTCTGTCGCATATTATTTACATGAGGAGGATTGCATAAAGTTTGCAACCAACAGACGTCACCAGACCCTGGGTGCAGGGGCGTAGCAAGCTTTTCAAAAGTGCGGGGGATGGATGTGGTTTGTTTATTAACAATAAAAACGAAGTGTGGGTGTCGAACCCTCTCATCGGGAAAAGTGTGGGTGTTAAAACCTCCACATCCCCCACGGGTGCGACGCCCCTGCCTGGGTGATTCTCTGCTAGGCCTATACTGCAGTCATCTTCAGTTCCTACTCGTTTCTAAGCAGTATCTCGTTATCTCGTAAAAGAAATGATCAGTTGGAGCCTGAATCCATCCTGCTGCAGCCATCAGAAGTTAAAATCAACGGATGAAGTATTCACACTTTTCTGACATTGAGTGAAAGCAAAAACTAAACAACAAAAACAATATTTTGGGTTTTAAAACAAGTAGGAACCATATATCAAAATAATTTAACAACCTAGTTTGCAAAAAGGTTAGGACAATGTGGAAAAACAGAATGCAATGATGTGCAAGTCATTTAAACTCTGCATTCAATAGAAAAAGACAACATATCAAATGTTGAAACTGAGAAATGTTGTTTTAATAAAATACTGTATGTCCCCTTTGAATTGGATGCCAAGAACACATTTCAACATTTCATATGTGTAGTTGGGTGTAACGCAAAAAAAACATTGAGTAGTGCAAAAGACCTGGTGGAACATCTCACAACCAATTTGGTTAATTGACAACTGATCAGTCACATGATTCTCATACCAATGAGAATGATTCTTTCAGAAGTAAAGATGGGAAGGGATTTACCACTCTGTAAAAGAATACGCAGAGAAATAGTGCAACAATTTAAGAATAATGTTTCTTGACATCAAATTTCAAAGAGTTTGGGGGATCTCATAATCTATGGTAAACAACATCATTAAAAGATTCAGAGAATCTGGTGAAATCTTTGTACGCGAGGGACACAGCCTTCAGGCAGCACTGCGTTAAAAACATACATGATTCAGTGGTGGACATCATTGCATGGCCTCAGGAACCCTTCTGAAACCCACTGTCTGTAAACACAATACGTCACGAACCCACAGTTGCAAATGAAAACTGTACCATGCCAAGAAGAAATACAGAGGAGGGGGACCATCCGGCTTGTTCACGGTTCCACACAGTTCCAAAACCTGCCTCTATGATGGCTTGGGCGTGCGTTAGTGCATGACATGAGTGATTTGCACATCAAATCTACATTGATTTATCCCATATACTACTGTGTTAAAATTATCAGTTTTAACGTACTAAAGAAACATGTTGAAACACACCCATATATGAATGTTGAAACAAACACATTTTTGGTTTTAATTTCCTTTTAGACGTAGACACTATTTTCTTTTAATAAATATTTTCCTTTCCCTAAATGCTTATTTTAGCCATTACCTTATACATAACCATACTTCTACTCGGGCTAATTATACCTTCTTCTAATTATAATCTTCTACTGTAGCTATTTTCCTCATGGGAATTGGCAAAATGTCGCCACGTGGTTGCAATGTCCATAATTTACTCTCCTTATATGAGTGTTTGGTCCCCAGAAGCCTAGTAACAGAAAGGCAGACAGACAGACAGACTGATATAGGAGTATAGGAGGCAGTGTTATATGACACTTGCTGTAGTTCTGCGGTTTTTGAATGAGTACTAGATGTTTCAAAACAACGTGACTTGATGTTACTACCCAGAGGAGTTTTTAAGTTGAATAATCTTAGTGCTACTGTCCTCTGACATGGCCTTATAAACATTGCATTGTATGTGTACTGAACCATGTATTTTTTCCATGCTGTTTTTTCATTAAACAAATATTGTCAATGTTTTAGATGACCAATGTGTTCACTTCCCCATTGATTGTATATGGGGTTTGTCCCGCTTTCCTTGATTTTATTGAAAAAGACACACAGAACGGTGACAATGATGGGTTCTCTTCAGTCACACTACCCACTTACCCCCAAGTAAGAGAAGTCTGGATAAGAAAACCTCTGCTGGGGGCTAGACACAGTGTCTGTCATAGTAGCAGAGTCTTGAGGTCAAAAGCTTTTTCGGAGTTTTGACTTAGTTGTTGGAAAGTATGGCCCCTCTGGGAATCAAAATGCCCAAGCCGCTTTCTAAAATGACAGCTTCCTCAGGTGTCAAACATGTCAAATTTTCGGAGAACTTTGCCTGACAGATTTCATGTCTGCCTGAAACGGAGGTGTAGACTTCTTCCCCCAAGTCAAAATGATTGATTACTCCTGACACACATAGACACGGCTGGGACCTGGGATTTCTTGTGCGTGCGTAAGTGTGTGAAGGCTGTGGGTGTGTTTAATCCACTTTGCCATGAGCGCCGGGAGGCGCTAGATTACAAAGAGCCGGTGAAGTCTTTCCCCCTGGAATTGACTGTTTTTAAATAGGAGCGCAGACACTCACTCATTCAGTCTTTATATCTCCCCCTCCCTCTCCCACTTTTTCTTTCTTTCTCACCCTCTCTCTCTGACTGCATCAGCCGTCACCAGTGGACTTCACCCAGTACCTCCGCTGCGTCTGCGCGTCAGGGAGCTTCAAAGCTGAGACCCGCAAACTCATGCAGGAATGAGATACTATAAACACTAGCGGGGGTTCTATCAGCATACTGTTCCTCGCAGCTGAAGGGTCGTTTTGGAAAGAAAAAGCAGAGAGGGCGACAAAGAAGAAAGGAATTAAAATATTTTATTTTACTGTGTTGGTTAAGAAGAGTAGATGAGTCAATGGCCGGTGCTCAGCCAGGAGTTCACGCGCTGCAGCTCAAGCCCGTGTCGGTGAGCGAGAGCTTGAGAAAGGGCAACAAATTTATGAAATGGGATGATGTAAGTCTTTTTCCCTTTTGTTTTCAGAGGGGATGGGTTCATTACTGTTTTTGTGTTTATTACACATTTACCCCTGCACTCTAGTCTAACGCAGGCTTATTGCGATAGCCTAGGCTATTTTCCGTGGTGCAACACTCTTGAATATGGTTTCACCTCTGTTAGTCTTTTGGGCTCATGACATGAATTCGCTACAGTTACAGCGGTGACAATGTCAACAGCCACACAAAACAATTTGAACTCAAGCTTCTGTTTTACGTTTCATTGTGCATGTGCGTAATCCGCAGGCGTGTGCGCCGTTTTTAATTGAGAGTTTATTGACGTGAATTAACCGCGTTACAGAGAAAGATGTCACAACACTAACATTTCTTCCATAATCGTTTATAAACGTTGCACAGTTCCATCTGAATCTATGCAAGACAATGAATGTCATAAACCTCTGGTTGAATGAGTGACCGGTATAATTGCTATCATCGGTCTCTATTGTAATACCCACGCCAGTCTGGCAGCGCAACCCGGCCGCACTGGGAGCAAAATGACCTTGATTTAAATTGATTGCTCACCGCCGCCAAGCACGGCTTCGGCGGTCAACATCGTCTCCGGGGTTTACAAGATTACAACAGAGACATTTCTCCTGTACATTTCTTATAGCTACAACGTGCTTTTGTATGTACAAATAATGGTCAGCGTAAGACATTAAAGTATTGTAACTTTGGTCATCGTATCTAACCTGGTTACAAATATAATATTTTTTAGGCAATAAACTATGTAGTCTTTTAGATAATTGTTTTTGCATTGACATGCATGCTAGACATCCTGAATAAATAGTACTACATTTTGTTCGTAAGCAATTAATCACGTAGAATCTCTGTTGCCGCTGTTCATCTGTCAAATGTCAAGGTTGATAAATTCAACAAGTAGTTTAAATTTGTTTAGATCTACAAGCTAAGTGTTTTTGAACCTATACCCGTTTGAACATGTTATTCTGTCATGGTTACGATAAAAGTACAATGTTAATTATGTTATTTATCTTTCAGCATGTTGTGGTATGTTTTAGTAAGGGGTGTATGATGTGTGTGTGTGTTTCCCATGGCTGCCTGGTTAGTCTGTGAGGGCCATGCATGTTTTTGTAGTGTGCAGATCAGGGTGGGGACCACTTCCATGGCCTTTTGCCAAACTCCATAGCCCACCATGTCTTCCCACAAATGCAGGCACAAACGTTAGCCTTTTGTCTGTCATAGTGGGGACCTGAGACATTAACCTACGCAAAACCTTACTTAATCCTAATGTTAATTTAACCTAGCCCAAACTCCTAATCCTTAACCTAACCGGCAATGCCTAAACCTATCAAATCTAACACTATGCACATCTTCTACATTTTTCTTAACACCTAACCCGGAAGTTGTTTACTTTGTTTGTGAGGACTTTGAGTTCTCATATGTACACATACAATTGTGTGAAATAGTTAGGAGTCAGATTTTTTTTTTTTTACTTATTCGTGAAAATGTGATGTCTAATCATCACTTCAACACTATGGACAGTTAAAGGAATCCTTATGAAACAAATTACTCTAAAACTTTATGCTATAGAATTTATTCATCAAAACTAACAAAAAATAAGACCACCCCTAATTTCAAAGCTAGTTTTGCCCCCTTTGGCAGAAATAACTTAATGTAGGCATTACTTGTAACTGTCTAGCAATCCCTCATATCGACCTGGAGAAATCGTTGCCCACTCTTCCTTACAGAACTGCTTCCACTGTATCATGTTTGAAGGCTTGCATGCATGGCCTGCTTTATGTCCCCCCCACAGCATTTAAATAGGATTGAAATCTGGACTCTGACTGGGCCGTTGCATAACCCTCCAGTTCTTATTTCGTAAGCCATTGTGATGGGCAAGGGGAAATAAGCCAAGACGAAAAGGAAGCAGCACAACACGGTTACACACTGAACGTTTCACACAATAACCCATGAAGTGCTGGTGGCAATAAGGAACATAAATACACAAGATAATCCGGGATTAGATGCAGGTGTGTCTGTAGGGTGCGTTCCTGCCATCGTCCCCTGCCGGGCAGTTTGTACACCAGAGAGGTGGAGCGCTTGAGAGGGGGAGGGCACGCAGCGCCACGCGGTTCAGTCGTCACAGCTATTCGGTTGTAGCTTCGCTTATGTGTTTCGGATCATTGTCCAGTTCAATTCAGTTACAGCTTTTTGACAGATTCCCTCATGTTCTACTCAAGGCATTTCTGGTGCGATATGGAATTCATCGTTGACTCATTGATGCAAAGTTGGCAAGAATGTGAGGCAGCAAAGCAGACCCAAACATAATGTCACCTCCTCAATGCTCTAAAATTAGGTTCTTCCGTTCAAAGGCAGAATTATGTTTTCTCTAAAAATGGTGTCCGGCATTGCAGCCAAAGAACTACAGTTTTTACTTATTTTTCCAGACCATATTGTTCAGTCCTTCCTCATGCCAACTGTAGTAGTGTCTTGAAATTTTTTTTTGCAAGCAGATGCTTCTTCCTTCCTCACCTCCTAAGTCAGCCACTAAGTTAGCGTAGTCTTTTTCTGACAGTTTTCCAATGCAATTGAACATTAAATTGTGGCAGGAGGTTTTTAGAGACTTCTATGAACATCTTTTGGTCATCTCTTGGGCCGAATTCTGGTCCTATGTAGACTAGCAATAGTGTACTACTTGAATTGCTTGGAAATTGCATTATAGCCCCTCACAGGCTCATGTCTTTTTATTTTGTCATATGATGTTACTACATACCCATATGGACCAATCCAGACCAGGTTACTGAGCTTTATGGAAAGTGGAAACATCCAAGGTTTTTTCTAAATATTTTTCTGATCATTTGCACCGGTTTTGGTGCACCAAAATCTGGGCAGTTTTATTTGACGGTAAACTTAGAGGTTAGGTTTTCCCCGCAATGAAATTGCCTTTCTGTTCTGTTTTTTTATGGGCTGAAATGGTTTCAAAGTTGTCATTTAAAAACAAAAATGTTTACTATGATAATGTTAAAAAAAAATGATTCATTGAGTTACCATTAAAAAATGTCGTTGGTATTGAGCGGAAATAACCATGCCCAAATATATTTCAAAAGAAAAAAGACTTTCCAGGGGATATGGTTAGTTTTTCAGGTGACAGTAGGCCTGAAATACACAGACGTTCTCACAACATTCTAACAGTTTCTCTCAAGCACTGCCTTTATCCACCTCTCCCACAGTGGATCGAATTGAAAAATGAAGGACAAGATAGAGGGGAAGGGGTGAACGGAGAGACAGACAGGCAGTGTGAAGTGGGTTCTTAATCAAATCCTTTCTCCTGGTGCAGCTGGGTGTCACAAAAGACGTGACCCAGCAGCCTTGAGCAGCCCTGACTGTGTGTAACCAAACAGGGGCACGAGGAGGGAGTAGCACAAAGTGATTGGTGCATTATTCAGATTAGATGGAAACCCGCTGTTCTCAGCAGGATTGAGATGGCATGGAGTGGCCAGTACAAGATTACATGATCCACTGTCTAAGTCCACGATTGAGCAATGGGAAAACAAGAGAGGTAAAGAATAGGTAGAGAGAGATGGAACCGGTAAGAAAAGGAAGCAAAAATAAGATTGAAAGAAATCAGAAGGCATTGCAGACCCTCTGGCACTACCTACCTCCCGTGACATGGTTGATGATGCAGCCCAGAGTTGGCGATAAACCAGGAATTCTCAAAACAAACATTGACAACGTTTTTTGCAAGCTTTTTGCTGATATCGTTGATTATAAAAAGTATCTTATACTGGAGACTTTTGTAATGGAATACTTTTTCTAACTAATGTGTGGTTGCTACTTCGGCGATTTAATGGCGACCACAATCAAACTAGTAGTTTCAAGGCTTAAGTTTGATGTTTTATTACTTAAAACTCGCTTGTGTATTTAATTAATTATTGAGAGGTGATAACAATGGCGCAAATAAATGTGACAAAATGATTATTCTTTATCGGTATCAAGTCAGTGCAGGCAATTCATCACAAATAAAAATGTTGGTCTAATCAATAAGCTCTAGTAAAAGCCCTACATTTCTCATCAGCAGTTATACCATCTGAAACAAATATATTTTTCAAGGCCATGAAGAATGTGACCAGTAAAGCCTGGTTCACACTAGACATTCAAACCATTTATTTTCTCAAAACCAAATGTTACGCGTGTCCAAATCGGATTTGTGTTTTCAGACCACAGTCATTTTATTACATGGCCACACGTGTTGTCATAGTAACCCCACTAGCATATGCGGTGGTGTTGGTTGATTGGGGTTGTTGCTTATCATTCCTCTCATTTAGAAGAGGCATGCTAAGATGACAACAAGTATACCTGCCATGAAAGTTTACCAATTGCTCTGAATGTTCCAAATCATAGTGTTTTTACACATTTGAAGCTTTAAGTAAAAAAATTATCCAACTTTCAATTTACAATTTTGTAACCACAGTCAACTTTACAATGGCTATTTGATTAGCTTTATACAAGCCAGCTAGTTTGCTACCACATGTTCATGATAACATGTCAGCAAAATAGCTAGCAGTCTGATTTGACCCGTCAGACACATCATATGGGCCAGAAGCTGGTCTGTATCTGATTACAAACTCCTGATGAATGGAGTTTTAAATATGGCATGAAATATGATTTTGTGTGTCTCTTACCTGTTCAAACTGTAGGAAAAAGCTGATTGAAATCGGTAATAGAAATACATTGGATTTGAATCACTTAAGACTGCTAGTGTGATTAAGGCTGCTTTGCTTTGTCCCGACACTGATCCTAGTACAATTCTAACTACAGGTCTTTCTAACTGCTGAAAGCCTTCAGCTCTGCCAGAAAGTTCTAGTCAAGACCTACTCTATCATAGAGGTTTTACTATATTTTCTATAATGAAAATGTATATAGAAGTTGAAGAAATTATTTTTGTTATTAATATTATTCATAACATTCAAAATGACTCCTAAGTGGGCAAAGCTCTTTCGTAATATGACAATTTTTTTCCCCCTTGAGTAACATTTTGTCTAGGAGTTATTGAGAAAACCTTAAGCTCTTAAGAGTAGCTTACTTTGTACTCTGTGTGTAAATACAGAACCAGGAGTGAGCTAACTGTGTACTCTGATTGTGTTTAAATACAGACCCAAGAGTGAGAGTCTCTGAGGATGCCATAAAAATGTAATGCGTTCCTAGCTATGACCAGGGAGAGTTGGAGCATTATCAGGAAGAAATATGATGAAAATGGCTGTTTTCACATAATTAGGCAGATTGTCACGTGCCACCAGCCATCTTTTGATCACTCAGCCTGATGTTAGGAGATCATCAATCAGACTTCAGTGAAGGTTAGTACTAATGGGAACGTTTTAGCATTCTGCTGATGTCAAACACTTTAATTTGTCATCCTCTGATTTGTCTTGAGTCATGGCATGTTCTTGAATATCTACTCCAGAATCTTAAAGAACAACTCTATCCCTGTAAATAGCAATATATAGAGATGTCCTTCACCGTTTTAGTGTTATCTGATGATTTCATGTACATTTTGGGAGTGGTGGTGAGCGAAACATTTGGATACAAACATTAACTTTGTTCTCAGAGTTTGTGAATGAGGCGCCACATATGCGGAAGACACATAATGCTTCTGTATCAGTGATGATACGGCCCTGAAAGTCTCTATAAGCCAGGAGCCCCGCCTCCCATGCTATAAATTCCCAGCATGTACCTGCCCTCGCTGATATCAGGTCCGCCCTTCAGGGAAGAAAGGTTACTCTCATACTCAGTGACTTCCTTGCCACACATGGGGACAACGCATAGCGCCGTAAAGCCAGAAGAGGCCAGTGGCAACCTGTCCAAAAACAGGGGGCGCAAAAAGAGAAAAAGGGCTTTGCAGGCAAGGCTAGCTGGGCAACCATTCCCCCATGCCAACCCGTTAACGAGAAGCCAGGAGACGAGGACACACGAGGAGTAAGCTCCTGACCCTCGCTCAGATATCCCGTAGAAATGGCCACTTTGACCCATTGGTAAATATGCAAATAGCTCCTCGATCCTGTCCGTTTAAATAAGAGCTCCAAGGGGGTGGAGGGCATGGATCAACCACTCCATCGGATAAACATGGAGTATGGACTCAGAGAACGCGCACCAGCAGCCTGAAGAGGGTACAAAATGGGGGACCGGGAGGGTCCGCTCACCAGGTCCCCCATCACATATAGCCACTAAACTAGTTGTGTATGGGCAGAATACGGAGGTGCCCCTACGGCTTCATCCCTTACAACCTTGGTACAGGTCCGCTGGGAACCTCCGGAAATAGGAGGTCAAGGACGCGGAAACAAGGACGCGCCAAGGTGGCGGTCAGTTGTAAAATGGAAGTCCGGGGAAGCAGCAAAAACTCTGAAGGAATGTCACTGCGTGAATGTTAGGGGGTTCATGAAACCATAGCGCATGTTGGAATGGAGCAAAACCAGCAGCGGGGGGACAGAAGGGCTGCCAATGGTCCCCAGAGTCCATACTTGACTAGCAGCGCCGGTCGAGGAAATGACATCAGGCTCCGCTGGAGTCAAGAGACCCTCATCCTGGAAGAAGAAACCCTGCTACCGCGAGGTGAGCATGTTCTTCGCGTTAAGGCCACAGACGGGGGGAAAACCAAATTCTAAGCACAGTGAAAGAGCCCACGTCGGACATTAAACGCCCCCAGAAGTGCCACCCGCTTATCGAGAGTGGCTGTGCGCTGCCAGAGAAAGGCATCACTCAAGCCTGCCCAGTTCAGAGCCACATACCACTGTCCCAGCTGTGTGGGGATAGTTTATTGCAACGCAGAACCTGCACTTGTGAGGACGAGAAGGCAAACCCTGAAGTCTACAAGTCGCCAACTTCTTCGTACTCCCAACAAAGCAGGGTGGCAACACGGAATAGAAATACAGGGGACAGTAAAGGACGGTTAAGTCGCACGGTATTTTATATGCACAGCGAAAGGTAGGAAAGAACGCGTTCCCTCGCGCCGGTATAAGAACGCTAGCAAAAGCAGGTGTGAGATATGCCCACCGTGCCAGCGAAGCGCAGTAAATCTGTGGGCACGCTGGGTATTTATAGCACGGAAGGCGGGGCTCCCGGCTGCAGAGCACCTGCACGGTCTTATCACGCGTGATCGTGTTTGTCATCACTTACACGCATGCGCAGGTATTGCTTCCATGTAATGATTTCAAGCAGGATCCCTGAGGTGGCTCGCGCATGAATTATGGCCTGGCGTTTCACGACAACTTGACTGAGTCTATATCATTGTTTTAGAGGGCTGTATGCAAACCGAACAAAATGTTTTTTCTGTATCCGTTACTGGGCTTGCAACAGTGACATGTTTTTGCCAATGATGGAAGATGTTGGAAGGGTTCCCGCTAATCATTTTCAACATATGTATTTGTATTTATTTTTGTGTTGATTGTTTCTTTATTCATTCGTTCCTTCCTCTATTATCTTCCCTTCGCCCACGAACCTGTCCGCCCACCGGCTTTCTATCCCTTTTTTGTCAATCTCGGTCCCCTTCTTGCTCCATTTTTCTTGCTCTCTATGTATCAGAAATAGAGTGGGATTGATACAAAAACAAGCAGTTCCAGTCAAAGTGGTCTGTGGGTACATCATGTGCCACCAGTTCAGTTCTGACTGTCTTTTACTCTGTTGTACAACAGAATTATACACTGCAACCTTCTGTTCCTGGCCGGAACTGCTTTAAATCTGAGACATGTTGAAACATATTCATACCTGAAATAAAAAAGGGGAATAGTAACTATTTTCAATCGAGGAATAGTGTATGAATCCTTAGGTAAAACCTTGATTTCCAGATTGACATACCATATTACCAAACGTATGAAATCCTGGGATTTCACTAAACATGTGTTATGTTGGATGCACATTAGACTTCTGTAATGCAATGTAAAATCTCATGCTCCCCAATGCTTTACTGGTGAAGTCACTGTGCCTCAGTGCAGCTGCAACATGGCTGCCAGGAGTTCAAATCCTGGTGGAGGCATGCTGTCAAAATAGCCTGGTTGGGCCGAGCCAACTTCTTGATTGAGCAAGCAATGTGGTGAATGGCAGAACGGCTTGGCCAGACATGTTTTAGAGGACTCCACATAAACCTTCAAAGTTTCACTTTTCCTCTCCATCTTCATTGGAGAATAAAGAAATAATTCCTCCCCTGTGGCCTTCTCCTCCAATGGGTTTTGATAAGGAAAAACTGAGAGCAATATCCCAGTAATAATCACATTTGTAGAAACGCCATTACATCTTTCGCAGTGAAACTACATAGTTTTGTAAATATTTACATGTTGATTATATGCATAAAACTGAGTTGGATTCAGACCCTTTCACTTCCTACACATTTTGTTGTATTATAGATTGAATTAATAATTGATCAAATGTATTTGTTTCCCCCATCCATCTACATGCAATACCCCATAATGAGAAAACAAAAAATATATTTTTTCAAATAAAAAATGTATTGAAACAAATATACATATTTTATGTAAATAAGTATTTAGACTTTTTTTTTCAGGATTTCAAACACAGCTTTAAGTGTTCTTGGGTGTTCTACTACCAGCTTTGCACTGCCACTTCTGTTCATCCATTTAGATCCTCTTAATCTTTGTTAACTTCAATCTTCAGGTGTTTGATGGGTTTCAAATCCGGGCCTTATGGGGTATTGTGTGCAGATTGATGGCAAGATTAAATAAATGTTAACTTAAGTCTATAACACAACAAAATGTGGAGAAAAGGAAGTGATCTAAATACTTTCCAAAGACACGGTATATATATACAGTGTATATACATGTACATAAACACTGTATAACCTGCAGCACATGAACAACCCTGTACACAACGAGTAGCATCTACTTGTACATTCCAAAAACCTGACTATGGCCTAAGGTCTGAACTAGCTCACTATGCGTAGGAAAAAGCAGGTCGTTTGGGATGAACACTGAGTCTTAAACACTTTTTCTTTTGAATTGTTGTGTATGGCTCTGATGCGTGAGGGCCGTTATCTGTGTCCAGTGGTGTTAAGGGAATTCATGTTGGCGACGAAGGACAAGGCAGGAAGGCAATATGCCATGTGTGCTCAGCAGAGAGCTGTCGACGATGGACAGAAACACCACTGCTTTTTATAGACGCAGCCAATAATGTCTGCCGTTGCTATGTTAAGATGGCCCTTGGCTATGGCTGCCACTATCTGTATGGTGACATAAGACCTTGTGCTGCCCGGTTTTAGGATGGTGTCAGTCACAGACAATAACATACACAGCCCCTGCTGCAATCACACACGCACACGTGTACGCTCACAAGCACACCAGACAGACACCACACAACTCGTGGCAGTTCTTGCTTGGAGACCGATCTCTTTGTTTACAAACTGCTTTTTCAAACCCAGTAACCCTGCACACAGAACTCATAAACACATTATAACGACACACACCCCTTTCAACCTCTCACAAATGGTACCTTTCTCTCTCTTGACAGGACTCCACTATGGTGACCCCTGTGACTCTACGAGTTGACCCCCAGGGCTACTTTCTTTATTGGACTGACCAGAACAAGGTAAGACCGAAGATATTGCAGAAGATAATAACAATGACCTTAAATAGAAGCTAGAGGCTAGCAAATGCTTAAGGGTGACGATAACAATAACATTACACTCTTGTAAGGTAATAGCAAATATATTACACTCAAGGAAGATAATGACATATACAATTACATGGAAAGATGATAGTAACAAAGAAATTACATCCAACGAAGGTAATAACAAAGAGATTCTATGGAAAATAGCAAATGGTTTACAAGAAGGGAATATAAGAATAAGGATATTCTAGGATCAGAAGATAATAAAGAGTTCACAAGAAGGGAAGAAACTTAGTGTAAATGTTGATCTGTTGAACTGTAGACTTTAGCTTTTTTAGGACCAATCTGAATATAACAAACTATCTATCCTAAGCAGAAGAGGCAGGATATATCCCTGAACCCACGTAATCAATAAAAAAAAAACTCATAAACATGACCCTTTATTTCACTGACTGCCTGTCTTTGCTAAAAAAAAGGAAACTGTTCTAATAAAGACAACAGGAGAAGACCAGAGGTGATTGCGGTGTATGAGTGTGTGTGTGTGTTTGTGTGTGTGCGCCGACTGAGTGGAATCTGTCACCAGTCATGTCACAGCCCGGGTCTTGTGGTATAGTGAACTACACCCATCTGTTCCAACAAAAAAATCAATGACTCTGCTACCCGGCCGTTTAATTACATTAACACTGAGTGGCTCTGCAGACACACACTTTCCTCCAGACGCATAGGGGATGTAAAGCCTGCTGGCCCTCCCCAGTACATACTCAGTGCTCCTGATTTACACCGCACAATTAATTAACAAGAGTGTGTGATTTCTTTTTTTTTTTTTTTCATCCAGGATGTGTGTTTGTATGTGTCGGTTATGGCGAGTGCGTCTGAAGTTGTGTGTTTTGTGACCGTGCAGGTTCCCAGTCACAAAACGCGGAACTGTTGCTAGCGTTAGCGTTCACAAGGGATCGTTCTAGCAGTAGTCCACATCCTTAGACACAAGCACTGTGTGTGTGATGGGTATTAAGTGTGATGTTCCTGTGTCAGGACAGTGTCTCCCCACCTCCTATTTATCTCCTTCTCTGTCAGAGGGAGCATGATGGAACCCAAGACTGACAGACGAGGCTTGTGCATTTCTGTATGTGTGTGTATGTGCGCGTGTCACATTTTCTACCCCAGCTCTGGCCACACACTCCCTAAGTCAAATGGATTCAAAACGTGGCCAAGGGGAGATGCATTACAGTGCTACATCTCCCTACTGTCACACCATCCACCTGTTGGAACAACCTATGTGGGAGATGATGAGAGGGTGAGTGAACGAAATGAATATATTTTGTGAACCGACTGTTAGAATTGTTATTTGGACTGTAAGTAAGGGGTGGAAGTGATCAAGTCGCGTGTCATGATTGGGGTAAAACGTTTCAGTGCTGTCATTTCCATCACGCATCAAAACTCCTGGTGTGGCCAGCTGGGACAGTGTTTCCTTTGTCTCGTTGAGCTATGGCAACTCCTTGTGGTATGCTGGGCTCCTGCAAGTTTATCGGTGGTTGTTGACTGGGGAATTCACCTCCAGCATGTGTGGCTGGAAAATACTTTCTGGTTAAGCCATCAGCTTGCCTTGTATTATTTCCAACAATGTAGTGCCATGCCAATGTTAATTTGACAAAATGTTATTATAGTAAAAGAATATGTACAGAAATAAAATAAATATCTTTACACATAATGCCTCTTAAACATACTCAACCCTACGGACCTTGACACATTTTATTATGGTACAACATGAAATCAAAATGGATATTCAGGTATATTTGAAATCTGCAAATTGTTCTAAATTAATCACAAATACAAACAGATTTTTGGCATAAGTAATCAACCGCTTTGCTTTGACAAAACCTGCATGAGCTTTGGTGCAAACAATTGTCTTTAGAAGTCCCGTAATTATTTCAATGGTGTTCAACTGTGTGAAATTAAGGTGTTTCCTGTGATTTCAGGTTAAATATTTTGGTCTCTGGGAGGTCTCGTGGTTTGTTAGCGCAATTCCTATCTAAAGCTACACTACGAAGACAAAGAAACATTAAAAACAAATCAAAAAGCAGTTTTTCAGAGATTGGTGATACAATAATATTTCCTAGGCATTCAATATCCCCAGGAAAGAGTAAAGTCCATTATTAAAAATGGTGCACAAATGGCAGAACTGTGAATCTGTCAAGAACAGACTATCCTCAAAACAGAGTATCTGGGCAAAAAGGGCACTGAACAGGGGGCTTTTTGCTCGAAAAGATATTACAGTCTTCCACGGCTAAATTGGGAGACACTGCATACAGCAACACAAACAAATGTTTTGTTCATGATAGAAAAGACTTGAAGGCTTGTGAGACTGAGACCAAGTGAAAGATTATATGGTCAAAATAGAGCTTCATGGTCTCAACGCTAAGTGCTGTATTTGGCACAAACCTAAAAGCATACATCATCCTGACAACATCATCCTTACTGTGAAGCATGGTGGTGACAGCATCATGCAATGGGGATGTTTTTCTGCATCTGTACATCAGGGCCTTAAAGCCTGTGAAGGATAATGGATGCAGCAAAGTACAGAGAAATCCTACTATGAAATTAGTTTAAATCTGCAAAAGACCTGGGACTTGAGAGATTTCCTCTTCCAGCAAGCAACAAGGTCACACATTCAGACAGAGCTAAAGGCTAAAAAAACTAAAATGTCAATGTAAAAGATGGGACATCAATCCAATTGAGAATGTGTGTAAAGAGTTGAAAGTTGGTCTGCATCCAACTTGATAAAGCTTGAGCAATATTGCAAAGAATAACAGACATAAACTGTTGTGTCCAGATGTGCAGTTAAAAGTGCCTCAAATTCAATGTAAGATTCTGACTGAGATGGCGATAATTTTCCCCCTAGGGTTCTAGTTGGATTTTATTGTGCATTTAGTGCCTGATCCTTCATGTTAAAAAGCTGATAGTTGTATTCAGGGACAGGGAATATGCTCTGTGTATTCACAGTAGTTTGTGTTTACTAATCACTTTTACATTCTGTTTTATTGCCACCGCCCTGCTGTTGCTCAAAGTATGCTATAATAAATTCAGCGTTAGTTTAATGTATTCCTGGTGGATGGGAGTATTCCACCGACTGGCTCGGGGGGTAATCTCGGAGGGTAATCTGTTCACTCCCAGTGGTAGACAAGATAATTCAACTCTGGCAGACAAGTCCTACCCTGACCACGACGTATAACCTTTTGAAATGAACACCTAAACTCAACCCAACCCCATATCTTAACTCTTTAACTTCACACCTTAACGCTTTCCCAAATGCCCCATGCCCCTATTCAGTTTCATTCCGGAGTGAACTGAAATGTCTGATACTGAAGTGATTTTGTGATACCTATGTTGGCGAGTGACTCCAGCATCCCAGCTGCCATTCCTAAACAGACCACTGGTATGTAAACACTTGTCGTCATCAATCTGAGATGTTTGTGTGTGTTTGTCTCTGAGTCCATTTGTCTCCAGTTTTATGTACACATGTGCGCGCGCACTCACACTCACATCCAAACCTTTAGATTTATCATCAGTCATCGCCAAATGTTGTGCAAAATAGTTTTTTTAGTATATCCCAGACATCTGTAGGCTACAGTCACTGTTGTTGGCTGGTTTACATATCCCTGCCACTTCATGGCTAGTGTCATGGCAACCAGAGTCCAGCATATCGCCGTCGTTATCAGGGGCAACACATCGGTTTACATGTGGTGTGTGACACTGGTGGACACACACAAAACATGACGGCGTGCGACTGCCCCAAGATCTTTTTTATGCATGCACTTGCACTTGTGCACACACACACACGCGCACGCACACATTCCTTCACAGCCCAACAAGCAACAGGTGCCTCTGTAGGGTATAAATAAAGTCTTTAGACATTGGTGGACAGACCTTCTAAGGAAGGTGTTGCATAACCAGAGTTATTTGATGAACCTCACCAAATGAAGAGCCATTTGGTCCAATTATCAAGGTTGCCCTAAAATACTATGCTCCATGAAATGCTAGGTTTATTTGGCTATTGCTTGTTGTTCAGACTCAATATGAGTGGTTGTGTGATATCATTCTCATCTGAGGTTTTCTAATTTGTTCAGGGTATAAGTGCATGTTGTGAGGTTTAAGGTTTACTCCAACAATTCAGTTTTAACTTCTCTCACCATGATGTCTCTGAGTTACATTAGAAGCTAAGTTAGTTTTGTGTATAGTCTATTTGCACTTTATTGATTGAAATAGAGCAATTTGATAAAATAGAATAAAATGTCCTTCATTTTAATATTTGCAAGGATAGTCTCAGTAAAAAAAGACCTCTTTACTGCACATTTAACATATTTAAATGTGCTGGAAGTGTCCACCAGCAAACACCCTGATACAGAGAGAGCAATGTATTGTCCAGGTGACCCACATAGCAAATTGAAGCTGGACAAAACCACTTGATTTAGGACTGTCACTTCTGAGCACCAGGGACGAAGAATTACGAGATGGCTTTCCTGAAAACATTTCTCCAACTTATCTCTTGTTCCCTCCATCGTGTCCGTCGCGTCATTTGTTTAATGACACCATTTCATGGGACATTAGCATTTTCAGATATGATTTAGTGTGACAGTTTTTGGGGGGCGGGGCGTGGGGCTTTTTTGATTTGTAATTGACAGCGATTATCTGGGGTTGTTAGCCGAGCGACTTGCTGTCGAGTAGAACCGGATGACTCACACTTCACAACCGTGACGCAGGAATCAAAGCCGTAGCAAAAGGGGAAGTGCGCGTGAAGGCAGGGACTGTCGACAATCCTCTGAGAGCAAACGAACACGGCGCGACATTAATACGACGCCTCGGCCTCCGGATGTTTCCGTCTCTCCTCAGTTAGCAGTTTTCGGAGTCGGAAGGGAACAGGTGTCGTCGACGTCCCTGAGGCTTTGCATTCACTGCCGTTCTGGCATTTAATCAATTCATCTTTTGTTATCTACGATAAAGTGACACCAATTGCATCTACTGCGTTATTTCCTCAGTTAGTTGTCACAATTCATCTCCTGCACTTTCACAGTGTGTCACAGAGTGTCTCCTTTGGTATTTCTTGAAAAAGGACTTCCTGTGGGTGATGTGACAGTTCGAGGCATGGACAGTCTGTACTGGTTTAAATGCCAAGCACACTTGTACTTTCGCGCGGACTTAAAAGCAGAAAGGGTAAAGAACCAACAAAACGAACCAAACAGATGTGAAAGGGAAAGTGGAAAATCCCTGCCTGCCAGACGTGCCAGTTGGGTTGGCTGGGAACGTAGATCTTGTGCTGGAACCTAACATTAAACATTCGCCAGGCTTCCTGATGATGGTGTCGGCCTTTATAAAAGTTGACAGTGAAAAAGGAATAAAAATAATACAGCTGCCAAAGGCTGCCGTGGGACTTGTGAAAGGATGTTTGTTCACGGGTTAGCCCGCTTCTCTCCGTGAATTCTGATTAGGACTGGTTCTTTTCCACTCCTCGTCACATGTACGCACATGCACACGGGCGTGCAGCGGGCACATACGCGCACACAGTGTGCGGAGTGGCACAGTTCATTTCCTCTCCAACGGAGCGGGTTGGAGCTCATTCATAAAATAAAAAAACAAAACCAATCAGCCGGAAAGAGGGGACGCTTTTCTATACTCTGGAACACGAATGCTGCAAAGCCAACTTCAATGCCTGCCAAAGTCTTTCTTTCTCTGTCTTTCTTCCTTCTCTATTTTTCTTTATTTCTGTTTTTCTTTCTGCCTCTCTTCATCTTTTTTATTTGTTTGGACCCAACAAATCTCCCCTGTTGATTCCAACCCAGTGTTCTATGTGTTCCTTAATTCGTGAGCTGAATTGAAAAGAGAGTTAATGGGACTTTAAAATTAAGCTCAGCCGGTTAACCATGCCATGTGAATTGCCTGAAAACCGCCTGAGCTGAGCAATAAGCAATCCTTTTCATAACCTTTTCACCTGAGTAAAAAATGCTTCCAATGACGTCTCAGGTTTTATCAATGTGCTTGCTAAGTGCGAACTTGGCTTCAGAAAGGACCATCAATAAGTTTGCTTCGTTCACAGTCCTACCGATCGTACATTTTTGTTCTAACCTAGCAATCTCATTTAAATGACAGCCTTGTGCCCAACTTTATTTAGCAGTGGTCAGGGGTCTGACATAATCAACAACCTTGCTCTTTAAATGTCCTGGGAAATGGAAAGGGGGTTGCACTAAAGAAAAGAAAATCAAAGACATAAAGACTTTATTGTTGCATTTCTTATACTCAAGCTTTGGGTGTTATTGGTAGTAAATACAATATTTTAATATATAATAATTTATAAAATAGTACCATCACAATAATGCAACTTAAAAAGTACATGATGCTTTTGAGATTAATTTTATATTCTTAAAATTATACTATGTGACACCTTTGATTTCCTTTCAGTCCCTGTGACGGATTGCATCAATAAAGTCACTGACCCAACTCTGTGTATAAGATGACATTACAAAATAAGAATTGGGACAGTAGACCGCTTAATCAAGCTTTTTAATCCTCCTTCCGGTGATGATATACAGAACTTTCTTTTGGCCTATTTCTGCATGGACCAGTTATTCAAAACCCACATTGACACAGTTCGTTCACATTATCTGCCAAAGCTCACACACGCAGGGACATTTCTCCACAACACATTTGAATAACTGCTACGGTACTCTCCGTCAGGATGCCAGGGAAATTCTACACATCCACCTGTATATGTATTTTACAAGTATCTCTGTCCTCACACATTCCAGCAATGCCAACATTTTGAGTGTATGTTGTTGTTGTTAAGATGTCAAATGACTATTGTGCCAGAGTCCTTGTTGAAAGAAATGTGGATGTAGACTAGAGACATTACCTGAAACAGTAATACACACATTCATTCTAAAGCACAGGTTCCCGGTAATATTGGCAATGAGATATTGCAGTCAGACGATTAGCCATTTGCTACAGTATGGGATTGTTTTTTTTAATATTCAATGGGCAGAACATGATAACAATGGCAGCTCTGATACAACAAGTGTTTCATTCTTCTAAGGAATCATAACAATACTGATTTGAGGTTGTGAAGCTGTCATTTTCTTTATATACCAATTTGGATAAAAAATGTGGTTTGAATGGATAATGTCTGGATGGAGTAAATACAAATTGCAACTTATCGGACAGTCATCGTTGGCTTTGGTGCTGATGTTATTCTTATGCATCAATTTGAATAGATTCAAATGCGCAGTAAAGCAGCGAGCCACTTTGCCACAATTCCCGAATATAAAGAGACTCTTTCTGTCTCTCTGTGTTGCTAGGGTTTAGTTACACATTTGCATGTCAGACCAAGCTGACTCTTACGCTCTTGGTCAAGTGAAGCTGCCCTCACTTCCTTGTAGCATATACATTCTAGAGTACTATCCTCCTGGATAGTTGCGGCACATATTACACCAGCATGGCTTCGTAGAGCCAATGGGCCTGGCTCTCAATATTTGGGTCAATAGTACGGATTGTGTTTCGTCAAATGTGTTGTGTTTTTGGAGGAGCTGGTTGTTATCCGCACAGGCAGCAAAGGACTCATTTATACATGGCTCGAATCAGAAAGGCATATTGTCCAATTTATAGACTCTATGTACAGTTTGAACCATTAACAGCTCCCATGTTCTCCTTTAAAAAAATGAAAATGATCTTTCGTAATTCAATATCCAACCACAGTGAAGTCTGGAGGACTGTAGAAGGCTTTGATCGATTGAACGCTCTAACACATACACCTTCCCTGGGCCTTTTTGTTCTGAATCAATGAGTTGAGTTAGGCTCTTCGCGGGTGATGGATTTCATAGAGAGAAACGGATATGACATCAGTGGCCTTGTGTTATCCATGGGTGTGGGTTTGGAGGATTAGCGGTCATTAAATGGTTTCTCTCTTACCTTCTCCCCATCTTTTATTCTGTATTTCTCCCCGTATTGATTTCTCGATCTGCCTTCAAATGGCTTTTTGGCGTTACCATGACGATGCAGCAACCTATGACACGTGAGATTCGTTGTCGTTCTTTCCGTGTGGTTAAGCATTCAAATAACCCCTTCAGGGTCCGCTGTTTGTCATTTGACAGCCGGTAGCTTTGCAAGCATCTTGATATGTACATCTGTTCATTCTCTATGGAGAATCCTTTGAGCACAGACATCGCACCTTGGGCCTTTCATGTGTCAGACAGATAGACGGGAAGGTGTCGGGATCAGGTTTTGTAGCTGACTTGGTAGAGCATGCTTACAACGACAGGGTTGTGGGTTCGATTCCCACTGGGGGCCTTTATTAATATGTATACGCAGTGCTGTAAGTCACTCAGGATAAGAGTGCTAAATCTTTGTGTCGAGGACAGCCCTGACATTTTCAAGTCTAAAAATACCAATTAGTTAAATGTTTTCCCCGCATTTCTTAAACATTGGTCCCGGTCCTTAGCATAGAACCCAGAAGTAAAAAGGCCAGTTGATTGCATTGCTGCATCCTTCATAGACCGAGATTTAAAGAGGGTATTCTGTTTCCCTCCTATGAAGTTAACTGTGGAAATATTGCAAATTGAAAGGAGTGCTCGTCTTCTTTTCTACATTAAATTCTCACTTGACAGCCTTGGCTTTCTTTTTCATGCATGTCCCAATAACATCCCATCAAAAAACACGTTGTGTTTTTGTTACTGAAAACTGTAGACCTAAATCCCTTAGATACATTTGTTTACCTACTTTAAAAAAATATTTGTATGGGATTTAAGTGTGTTTAATAACAATTTGTTAGTAGGCAAAAATTCAAGGAAATGTTTAATTGCATAATTGTTTCCAATAGCAAAGTTGCTTAATGGATGTTACGGCTATGTTAAACAATTTAGGGTACTGGGGTAAAAATTTTAGATTATTGTACTAACTATTTAGATTTCCGTACAATCGGGAAGGTCAGAAGGAAGATGGCCATGCTTTGCCTTTGTTCTGGGACAAAAACAGTTTCAGGAACTCAAAAGTATTATCCCAGTTGCCGGATTGCAAATCTGTCATCGTTCTAATTTTCTCTCTCTCCTACACTAAAGATCTGGCCATCTGGTGCTCCATCTCACCGTCTCTCTCTCTCTTTATCTCTCACACACACACACGCGCACGCACACACACACGCTCACTCAATCACTGTTCCGAAATGACACATATTTTAGACATCATAAAATCAATAAATGATTGAATTATTACAGAAAACCTTAATTTCCATTGAATTGAGTTCAATCGAGGAATCTGGAATGTATTCCAGATTCCGCCAGCCGTGATTTTGTCTCTCCTGTAAACAAATGAGTGAGAGAATGAACACAAGAACCAAATAAATGATTGAACCAGAGACAGGAGACACCATTTTACTGAGTGCGTCTGTGGGAAAATGACTGGAGATTAGCATCTGGGTACTTAGTGGTGTCTTGTGCCATTTGGGCTAGTGAATCATTAACCACCCTTTTGAGAGGGGGCTGTTTTACGGCCTTCCCTTTCAGAGCCCATCCCTTTCATTCCTTACTAGAAAATCCTCCTATTCACTAATTCCTTTAGTGGCCTGTCTAAGTCGGAGCGACTTGGACATGTCACTTAGCATCCCATTTGCGTGATAATAGATGTGTTGGATGTGGATGGTGAAATAACCAATGGTTTCGCCGCTTCCTCACAGACACTCTTCCTGGTGTTTCTGTTAGCAAAGTGGTTACACAATATGGCCGTGTCCGTCTCTTGCCTACGATACTGCCACCGTTTGTTTGGTGTTGTAATTATCTCTCTGTGCCCCCATCTCATGGAGGTTATGTCCAACCTAATACACTCAATTTACAGTGGGCCCACAGCCGCCCAGTGTCGCAGTCATTAATGTCACATAGGCCTTGACATATCAACACGCACACTCACACACTGTGAACAAGCGCACACGCACACATAAAACACTTCAAGCCTTGCTTGAAGTCAGAATACATTGGATAGATAGTTGACCCTCACGGGGCACAGAAATGCAGCCTTACACTGCTTTTGTGGTACAATACAAAAGAATGTATAAGACATTGCATTTATTGGAACGCATTGTGAACCATGAAGGTAAACTTTATTTGACTCAAAATGTATTGCTCCATCAGCTATTTATAAACAACTGACCACAAATACAGAACAAATATCATGTACAAACAAGACCCTTGTCCGACAACAAGTGCATTGCTGAACTGTCCCACTCCAAACCTCTCTCTGTCCCCCTTTCAACCCAGCTCATTTGTCCCATCTGAGATGCGGAGGTCCTAAGCCTAATTGTGTCAGTAATGTGGGTCAGGAGCCTTTCTTCTCTTCAGCCTGGCAATTCAATTCGGTGAGATGATAAGGTCTCAAACTGAACCAGCTCAGAGGTACTGGGGCACTATGGGGAGACTGCATGCTGCCATATTTAAAATACAATGGCCTCGAGAGAATTTTCCTCGAGAGAGGAGATTTAAAAAGAGAGTGAAAGGGAGACAGGGTGATAATGAACAATAGAGGGAGAAAGGATAAAGAGATGAGTTGAGACAGAGAGGAAGAGACGGACAGCAAAAGAGAGGGAAATAGTTAAACAGAGAGAAAGAAAACAGAGAAAACAGAAAAAAGGGAGGAGAGTGGGGGAGAAAGACAGGCATACCAATTAGGACTGGGCTCCAAATATTCAAATTATTAATGGAACCAACAGCTCTGTAAGGCGGTGATGTGTGGGGTCTGCTGACAAAGCATGAAATTGACTAATGGGACAAACACCCAATTCAAATACAGCATGCTGAATCCTGTAAGATCCTACCTCATGGTATAGAGAAAGATTCTTAACCATCCGTGCACAGAACAATGTAAAACAAAAAATATGTTTTTTGTTTTTAATGGTTAAGTACACAATTTGAAAAAAACCTTTCTCAACGTAAAATTTATAAAATCGAGGGTCTCAAATATGGTACATTACACAAGATTCACAGAATCCGAAACAAACTCTGTATTGAAGGGACAAGGCCAAAAACAACATTAGATGGCTGTGATTTTTGGGCCCTCAGATGGCACGGCATTACAAAGAGACTTGATACTGCAGTGGAAATCACTGCATGGGCTAAGGACCACTTCTAAAACTATGAACACAGTACAGTGCTGCATCCACAAATGTAAGTTATATATCTAACATGCAAAGAACAAACCGTATATAAACAAGTTCCAGAAACCGCCCCCCAGGATCCAGAAGCACTCGCCTTTACTGGGCCTGACCTCATTGAAAATGAACTGTGGCGAAGTGGAAAACTGTCCTGTGGTTTGATGAATCAAAAATGTAAAGCGTCTTGGATGCTGAGTTCTGCAGAATACAGAGGAAAGGGACCATCCGGCTTGTAATAAGCATATAGTTCAAAAGCCACCGTGATGGTATGGGGGTGCATTAGTACTCATGGCATGGGTGAATTGCACATCTGTGAAGGCGTTATTAATGCTGAACAATATAAACAGGTTTTGGAGCAACATATGCTGGCACCCAGACATCTTTTTCAGGGAAGGCCTTGCTTATTTCAGCAAGACAATGCCAAACAACATGCGGCACATATTACACCAGCATGGCTTCGTAGTATAAGAGTCTGGGTGTTAATCTTAGTTTTTTGTAGTATTTGCAATTACGTATAGAGATACGTTATTTGCACATCATTGCATTCTGTTGTATAATCTTTAGGGAAAAGAGAGCCAAAAACCCCAAAGGAAATGTAAATGCTATCAGGCCCTGACTAGACAGCCCTCTGTGGCCTTCTATTGGACCACTGTGACTGATATAAAACTGAGGAAAACAATCAGTACAAACTGGGAGCACAGTTTGGCCATAGAAACTGTCTTTCGCATGCAGAACTGTATACCCGGGTTTGGACTGCTTACCCTTCCATCAGAGATAGGTCCGGACAGAGCAATGTTTCCTCCTGCACTCTAAGAGCTGTGCAGATTCGCAGGAAATGTTTATCCTCTCGAAGGAGAATGTGGGCTGTCACCCCTACTCGCCATATAAAAATATTCTGGCCCAGGGTTTAAATTTGTTCAGGGACCAGTTGGTACTAATACGCCTGAAGGTATGGTGGACCAACCCAAATCTTTTCAGCCTCCTGAAAAGGGAAGAGGTATTGATCAGCCCCTTTAACAACTGAATGTGTCACTATTTGGTTGATATTTACACAGAGGAACTGAAAGGTCCTGACACACTCCACCTCAGATCCCTTTGCTAGTCATGAAGCTAGTTCCTTTCTCTTTCATCAGGGTGTGGTTGCTGTCTCGGCACCACATCAACAGGTCACAGAACTCCTCCCTGTAGGTTGTCTCATCCTCTTCCGCTGTGGGACTACGGGAGAGGATGATGCTCACACAGACGTGGAGCCCCTGTGGCGATCATCACAGGGGCACCCCTAGGGGCCATCTTTTAGGAAATCCAGAATCCAGTTGTAGAGGGAGGTGCTCCTTTTCAGGGTTCTGAGCTTAGTGATGAGCTTGGAGGCCACTATATTGTTGAACAGCTGAAGTTGATGAGCAATATTCTGACATAGCTGTTCCTGTCGTACAGTGCGGAGTGCAGTAGAGATGGCATCATCTGTGGATGTCTTGGGGCAGTATTTGAACTGGAACAGGTCCAGGGTGTCTGGGATGACAGTATTGATGTAAGCCATAGACAAACTATCAAAACATTTCAGAGCTACAGATGTGAGTGCCACCGGACGATGTTCATTTAGGCACGTTTCCCCGGTTACCTCTTTATTCTTTGACTTGTGGACTTTGATGGTCTGTTTGAAACACGATGGTATAACAGACTAGTCTGGAAATGTCAGGGAAAATCCCTGCCAGTTAGTCTTGACAGGCTCTGGGAACACATCCAAATAATACATTAATGTGATGATAATATTGCTATCTGTCTTTTTCATTATATAAGTTTTGTCCTTGTTCGTTTTTGACTGTATGGTCGGCTATAATTATTAAATATGACAGTTACCATTGATGATATATACTTGTTTGGATGCATGTGTATAGAGTACAGAGTGTATAGAGTATTTTGGTTATGGCAATTCATTTGAAAACCCTTTCCATGTAAATACGGTCAATATGTTTTTGTAGCTTAGCTTAAGTAAAATAGAGAAGTTACGGTATTCAACATTAAACATTCTCCTCCCTAACAGCACTGAAAGAGAGGATTTAGCTAGGAAGCTGTAATGATAGAATGGATTGCCATTGTTGACTGATTTTGACATGCTGTTGAACAGAATAAATGCCTTCTGTGGTTGTTTATGAAATATACCCTCAGTGGCCTGATTTTTAGGTACGCTGCCATGTTTATTGGGTATAAACAAATTGATCATTCTTATTGACAGTAGAGTTATTTTAGATATTCAAGGTTTTCATTGTTCATGTTCTCAAATTTTTATTCTATTTTTTATGTTAGCTTCAACTGGAAGACAATGGCTAATGCAGAGGAGTGGTGTGACATGGGAGAATTTGGGAATTGTGAACACCTAGGATGCTGTATCCTGGATAAGTTGCAGGGGTTTGATAATTTTGAGGAGTACAACCGTGTGTTATCTGGTGGTCACAAATTACGTCTTTGCACTCTGGGCGGGGGGCGCTGTCGTGTTGTCAACCATGACGCAGAGGTCTTGGCAGGGACAGGCCTTCTCCAGACGTAGAGCAGCTCTGTCTTGTTGGGGTTAAGCTTAGGGTGGTGGGCCGATATCCAAACACAAATGTCTGCCAGGAATATAGAAATGTGTGTCACCACATGCGTGTCGCAAGGGGGAAAGGAAGAAAATAGAGACCATGTTAGGGTATGACAGCGTAAAGTGACTTGGTGTTTAGAGTGGATAAAGGCCCTAAAACTGAACCAGGAGGAACTCCATTTGAGGAGTGGAAACACCACTGCGACTGGTCCGTCAAGTTTACGTTCATTTTACGTCATCTGGATGGCAGAGTGTATGAATGATTCCAAGAACATGACATAGATTTCAGGTTACCTGATTAGACAGCGCAATTCCCAGATGTCCCAGCCAATTCCCAGCCAGGACATGACACCAGACCTCAACCCAAAATAGAGATGGGATGGGATGGAACAGGCTTTTCACATCATGAATGTTCCACCATCCAACCTGCAGCAAATGCGCAACACCATCACTGTCACGTCAGCATGGACCAACGTTCATCAACTGAAGCCCTGAAGAGTTCAGGCTGTTCTGAAGGCGAAGGGCTGTAGTTGCTGGGTGCATCTAATGAAGTAATTACACAGTTACACAGATAACAACCAGTAACATCTTATTGACCACCTTTTGTTTTCTTACAAACACACACACCATGTTTACATTTATTGTCATACAAAAACAGGTTTAAATCAAAAACCTTTTACTGCAAAGCCTAACTTTAATCTCAACTCCTAACCTTAAACGTACTCTATCCCCAACTTCTAAACTTAACCCAAAAGCCTACAAAAGCAGTAAAACATTTTATTATATCTTTTCACGTGAAATCCAGATCTTTTGGTGAGTTTTGGTCTTGAAATCATAGGGAACCAAGTAGACAGACTGATTGACTAATTGATATATTCATCCAGAGTAGTTTGTTCTCTGCACTGTAAGGTTGTCCTCGTTGTGTTATTAATGGACAATTCAGATCCCGCCAGGATCTCACTCTGAGAGCACACACACACACATTTGCCAAGCGGTGAGCGAAAGAGACAAATGCCAGTTGCTTGGTCTCTTCAGAGGAAAATAAAAATGTATTTCCATTCACTCGCTTTGTCCCTGACTTCAAAGGGCTTCTCTGATGGTGTGATGAGGCGGAGGTGCCTAAACTAGATGATGTGTGTGTGAGACCTGAGCCTACATTTCACCTACTGCCCCAGGGCACTTTCTCATACACTCAAACACACACGTACCCAAACGGTTCACCCGGGATCAATTCAACCGAAATGACTCACCCGGAGACATGCGCAAACGTTGCCACTCGTGTCCTGACAGCTTCACTTTGGGGGAATCGGCTTAGCCTGGTGTGGAACTGTTTTGAAGCACTCGTCCCTAATGGCGCCTGTTGGGATGTGTCATCACGTGTTCCGGTGTGTCAAACTCTGTAGTACCTTCCGGCGTCTGAGGCTTCATGACAGACGGGACACGGGTAGCCACACTTGGCGTGCTCATGCAAATTGTGTAGGGGATCTGAGTTTTTCTCCAGGAGGAGATTAGAGGAGATTAGTGGGACTCGCAGTCTGCCAGGAGAAAGATAGCGGAGAGGACTTAAATGGTTTGGGGTGGGGGAGAAAAGGCCCGGGGAAGGGGTGAGCTATGGAGGGGCGTCGAGCCGAGTGGAGGGAAGGAAGGGGGAGGAAGAGCAGAACCTGTGAACGGGGCGGGGTTCTGGCTTCGGGGTGGTTTTTGTTATTTGCATTAGGTTGGCAGCCGGATCAACAAGGGTTGACAAAACACCCCGTACCAGAGCCACTAGAATATGTGTAGATCGCCGTCGTCCTGGCGCCATCTTTTTCTTAACATTTCCCCTGCTTTCCCTCAGTTGAGTGGGGGACTAAGGGGTGGAGGGGAGGGGGGGATAAGTGAAGGAATCAGCAGCCTCGTCACTCTCCCTGGTATTAGAACCACCGGGGTCAGCCGACTGCTAAATTGTTGCTCTGTGAAAACTAGCGTGAGCATACGTGTGTAATACAGAGCTCCCCCAGGTCTTTGTCTTAGAACTGGTGTGTGTGTGTGTGTGTGTGGTGTGCGCACGCCTTGTTCCGAAGGGTGTGTTGGCCACTGATAGCCTTTATCAGCAGCAGCCACACCATCCAACTGCCGGCAGGTTCTGAGCTTTGGTGCCTACTTTGCCGTTGCCCATGGTGGCGGTAGCATCTTTTTTTAGGATTGTTGCTAGAATGGACAAAAGACAACAATTGCAAATGTTCTCGAGGTTTCTCAGCAGGTGCACTGTTGGGTTCCTTTCTCAGCAGGTGCACTGTCGGGTTCCTTTCTCAGCAGGTGCACTGTTGGGTTCCTTTCTCAGCAGGTGCACTGTCGGGTTCCTTTCTCAGCAGGTGCACTGTCGGGTTCCTTTCTCAGCAGGTGCACTGTCGGGTTCCTTTCTCAGCAGGTGCACTGTCGGGTTCCTTTCTCAGCAGATGCACTGTCGGGTTCCTTTTTCAGCAGGTGCACTGAACCCTTCCTCCGTTTGCCCTTCCAGTTTGGAAACTGTCTCAAAACACATATTGTCCATTTGTCACATCTTATTTTGGAACAGACAGTGCCCAATATAGACACTTATCCTTAAAGTGACAGTGACTACTTCACAACGATCTTTATCGTTGTCAGGTGAGCGCAGGGAACCAATTGGCTTATCTCAGATCGTGGTTCGAAGAAAGGTAAAATCTTGTGCAACTGCTAACTATCACAATTGCCGACTAATGAGCAGAAATGACAGTATTCTAGTTAGGATGCTAGCAGGTCTTGTAGACTACAGTTATTCTGCTAATGCTAGATTGTATTTGCTCAATAAAACTACCTACTATATACTCTTTTGTATTGGAATCTGAGATATAAAAGCAATATCTACAAATGACTCTGATTCTGGGAAAGTAGGTACAGTCAGTAGTAAAGTTAGGAGCTTTTCTTTACATTTTTGGACACATTCATATTTTAACAAAATTCCAAACACATTGTAAAAAATATGTTGAACAAAAGCATGGCAACTACATTTTACTTTAAAACCATGTGTGGTATTATAATATACAGAAATGCAATTTGCTATTACAGAAAACGGTAGTACACCCCTAACTTTACTTTCACAGAAAGTAGTTAAAATAAGTATAAGTACCTTGGGCGGGTCCAGATGTCTATAAATACTAGACATCTGGTCTGGTTTGGTTTTACCGAATGGGTTTGTCATCTTGCCAAGATCAAAAGCCCTATCTGAGGCCCTCAGGGAACACATTATTGATGCCCATGAGAATTTAAAGTACATCATTCCAGTGTCTGCTGGATCATCTACAAATGGAGAAAATTCCAAACCTCTGAAAATTTAAAGTTGTCCAACCAGATTCAGACCAAGAGTTTATTCTCATACAAGTCTTTCAGGGTTTTTCTGAGAATGTTTAGGTTAACACAATCAATAATGTCAAAGTGCATGAGTCAATAGTCAAATAGAGACATAAGCGGACACAAACTTGGCCAACATGGGCGAATTCTGCTCAGAACATGTGCTCCGAGATGAATTAAATGTGTAGTTGTTTGGAGACGCCATGTTTTGATGCCCTGCATTCCAAAAACAATGCTTTTGAACAGAAGTTTCTCATACAAACCGTAAAGCTGGTAAATGTGGTGGCATAATGATTTGAGTCTGTTTTTCTTTCTTTGGTTTTTCCCCATGAATTTCATTTTGGACCAGAGTATTCTTGATGAAGGCCATGTCTCATTAAATGGCCATCTCTCAAAAATCTGATTTGACAAAATCTTTCAAACTGTACCTTCAAAATCAGGATGTAAACCTAGCCTGTCATTGCAAAGCACTATCTGTCTGGCTAGGTGATTTCAGAGTCATATGATTGTGCTACTAGGAACAAAATGTTTTGGAACTGACGATTCTCTCTTCTAGCTCTGAGTCAACACTCAATCAAACAAAATCATTTTTGGTCCCAGCAGTAAATTCTAATATTTTTTTTTGATAATTCTCCCTAAAGCACTCATTCACTCTCCCTATCTCTCTCATTTCCCACCAACCTTCACATTTCCTATCCCCCAGGCTCTCACTCCATCCACATTTCCCCACCGGCAAGCGTGCACACATTAACAAACACACACGCAGGCACACACTGAAACCCACACACACATAGACACACATCCTGCAGAGCACACATCTGTCTGTAGCCTGGGAGCTGTCAAGCATGCCACTCTTTAAATGAGCTAGATGCCCCTGTGGCTGGCAACTCTTTCCTCACTCGGTCCCCGAAACCTCTCCATCCTCAATTTCTTTTCTCTCTTCCTTCATTCCTGGCACGCTTGATCTCCTCTTACTCCTGACCCTTAACTCTCCCGTAACTCCTCCAGCATGTATCTGTGCTCTCGTCACGTAGTCGGACCCTTCGTATGTTGACACTGGCGTGTGTGTTGAAAAAGAAACATGCAGACGGAGACACCCGGGGGCCCGGAACCCCGGAGTCCCACATTAATGTGTGTCCGGGAGCCTGCGGGCTTGGTTGTGATCGCATTAGTCCCTGCTTACTCCCTGTGTAAGGACAGCCGTCTCAGCCTCTCCTGATTCCATTAGTAACAGGTGTGAAACGGGAAGAAATATAAAGAAACAGAGAGACTGACTGAACCTCAGGGAAACAAACAGACAGTCATGTTGGAATGGACAGCAAACCGAAATGGAACATTAAAGAATAAAACCGTGTAAGGGTCAGATGTACAAATAATCTGTTAAAATCAACAAGTCAGAATCTTTTTTTTTTATCATTTTTTGCTGATGTTGTTTTCACGTTTAGTGTGTTTTCACAGTGTGTTGAAACTGATAATATCACGGTTGCGGTGTGGAGTGGAACCAAATGCAGACATTTTGTAAAGGAAAAGGTGAATTTAATCCAATAATACACAAGACGAACTAACACACGAACTGTAACCGCAAAGTAAACGTGCTGTATGAAGACAAAAAACAGAACTTAACTAACTTACAAATAAACGTGTAGCGTATCCACTGTGCATTGGTATTAAACCAAAACAGGACCGTGAACGTTGTGAGAAACACAAACAATAAACCACACATAGTGTGGTGCTAACACAGCCTAAGTAGTCTCCCCAATCAGAGGCAACTGAACACAGCTGCTCTGACTGGGGAGCCCACAGCGGCATTGAGAAGGCCAAAGGCCTCTCTAAGTGTCCTGTCCTGACTTGGGGTGAGCCCAAGGCACAGAGAAGGCTTGGGGCCCCAGCCAGGACATGACAGACATGCTGACCTTTTAACGGTGAGAAAGACGGCATTTACAGTGGGGAGAACAAGTATTTGATACACTGCCAATTTTGCAGGCTTTCCTACTTACAAAGCATGTAGAGGTCTGTCTGTTTTTATCATAGGTACACTTCAACTGTGAGAGACGTAATCTAAATCCAGAAAATCACATTGTATGATTTTTAAGTAATTAATTTGCATTTTATTGCATGACATAAGTTTTTGATACATCTGAAAAGCAGCACTTAATATTTGGTACAGAAACCTTTTTTTTGCAATTACAGAGATCATATGTTTCCTGTAGTTCTTGACCAGGTTTGCACACACTGCAGCAGGGAATTTCCTCCATACAGACCTTCTCCAGATCCTTCAGGTTTCGGGGCTGCCGCTGGGCAATATGGACAAGATCTCGCGATACATGGCCCCATCCATCCTCCCCACAATGCGGTGCAGTTGTCCTGTCCACATTGCAGAAAAGCATCCCCAAAGAATGATGTTTCCACCTCCATACTTCATGGTTGGGATGGTGTTTTTGGGGTTGTACTCATCCTTCTTCCTCCAAACATGGCGAGTGGAGTTTAGACCAAAAAACTCTATTTTTGTCTCATCAGACCTCATGCCCTTCTCCCATTCCTCCTCTAGATCATCCAGATGGTCATTGGCAAACTTCAGACGGGCCTGGACATGCGCTGGCTTGAGCAGGGGGACCTTGCGTGCACTGCAACATTTTAATCCATGACGGCGTAGTGTGTTACTATTGGTTTTCTTTGAGACTGTGGTCCCAGCTCTCTTCAGGTCATTGACCAGGTCCTGCCGTGTAGTTCTGGGCTGATTCCTCACCTTCCTCATGATCATTGATGCCCCACGAGGTGAGATCTTGCATGGAGCCCCAGACCGAGGGGGATTGACCGTCATCTTGAATTTCTTCCATTTTCTAATAATTGCGCCAACAGTTGTTGCCTTCTCACCAAGCTGCTTGTCTATTGTCTTGTAGCCCATCCCAGCGTTGTGCAGGTCTACAATTTTATCCCTGATGTCCTTACACAGCTCTCTGGTCTTGGCCATTGTGGAGAGGTTGGAATCTGTTTGATTGAGTGGGCTTCTTAAAGAAAACCTAACAGGTCTGTGAGAGCCGGAATGCTTAGTGGTTGGTAGGTGATCAAATACTTATGTCATGCAATAAAATGCAAATTAAATACTTAAATCATACAATGTGATTTTCTGGATTTTTGTTTTAGATTCCGTCTCTCACAGTTGAAGTGTACCTATGATAAAAATGACAGACCTCTACATGCTTTGTAAGTAGGAAAACCTGCAAAATCAGCAGTGTATCAAATACATGTTCTCCTCACTGTAAAAGCAGTGTACAAGTACAGAGAGAGCCCACAGGGACACAGTACTGGGCCCCACTGCAGAGCTCCATCCCGAGGCCCTGCTTCACCGCGAGGCTCTCCTGCTAAGCTCCGTCCTGTTAAAGACATCAAAGGCTGTGCTTTTCTACAGGCCGGATGGGCAGTTTATTAACTACATGTAAAGTGGAAATGTTTGAGTTGGGGGGAGAACAAACGGATGAGATTAGAAGAGGGGCGAAAGTGGGAGAATGGGGGGAGGATGAGAGTATAGAGAGGCTGGATAATGTCTCTATCACCTCCATGAAGGAAAACAGGTCCTAAACAACTTGCAGTGGCTACTATGACGCGTTTCTCCATTAATCCTCATATGGTGATCTGCTTCACTTGAGCTAAGCAGGTACCATGTGTTTATGCCGCATCGACATGGCTTTGGTCAGTCATTCCGTTATACAGTGCCTGTTGTCAGAAAGTAGAGCAATATAGACAGGTTAAAAGTGGTGACATTTGGAACACATGTACCCAATTTTAATTAAATGGAAATGTAAGAAGCATAGACACTAATATTATGTCGCAAATCCCTTGCATGCAACAACAGCAGTGAATATGTGCCGCATTGACCCCAACAAACATTTGGTATCATCTTTCACAAGGTTTGCCAAGAATGACTGCAGCCATTTTGAGCAGGTGATTGTTTGGGTACTTCCTGACTTCTCCTCTTCTGATTAAAGATGGTCTTGTTATATGTCTTGAGCCGTGCAGTGTATATAGGCTGCGACTGAAATAGAACATTATTCTTAACTAAATTACACTACTTTTGACCAATGGACTGTTGTTGCCTGGTGAAGCTCTGGGCAAATGTAGTCCATTATTTATGGACCATGGTCCATTTTAAATGCAGACAGGGTGTCCTTGCGATCAGGGAAATTAGTTTAGTTCCCGCATAATCATATTAAAGCCAGTCTCTGAGAAAATAAATCAGCAAATTAGCATTAAATAGGATGGACCCGTAATCGTTTGACATTGCCTGTTACTTGGAGCAGTAAGGCCAAATGCCACTAAGACTCTGGGATGATGGTGCCTCCTTTTGATTTTGGTTATTGACAGAAAATAACTTGATACTTAATCCTCCTTAATGATAGCCGTGTTCGTCTTTTGTGACCCCAAATGTCTTTCTTTAAATGAATATGTTTGAGGATATTTAATCAGATATAATGTGATGTGTGGTTAAGTGTGTCCAAGGGTTTGACTGGTACTGTCACGGTCTTGTAGTGGGGCGGAACCAAAAGCGGACATTTTGTAAAGTAAAAGGTGATTTAATCCAATGAACAAAAAGACACACTAACACGAACTGTAAACGTCAAAAGTAAAGGTGCTGTGATAAACAACAAAACAGAACTTAAATAGCTTACAAAGAACATGTAGCGTATCCACTCGACATAGGATTAAACAAA
>JACXGK010000789.1:0-23253 GCA_016801125.1 Novumbra hubbsi
CTTTGTTTAATCCTATGTCGAGTGGATACGCTACATGTTCTTTGTAAGCTATTTAAGTTCTGTTTTGTTGTTTATCACAGCACCTTTACTTTTGACGTTTACAGTTCGTGTTAGTGTGTCTTTTTGTTTATTGGATTAAATCACCTTTTACTTTACAAAATGTCCGCTTTTGGTTCTGCCGCACTACAACACCGTGACACTCTGTCTATATAAGAAACTTCAGATTTCAGATAGTTTGCTAGCCAAAAAACCACTCCAACATAACTACAAGATTAACAATATTTCTGACAAATATTTCTTCATGATGTGACTGCTGTGAAGCCAAATTCAAAATGGCTTCCTGTAAAACATTTTCTTGAGCAAATAATCCCCACAGTTGAGCTTATCAAACCAATATCAATGTGCTGCATTTAACAATTTAGCTTTCGTCATTGACAGTTAGCCATGCACCACTCTTCTACTTCACAACACACTTGTTAAGATATTTCATACTGGTGTCAATCAATCATACGTTACAGCCTGCATAAACTCATTTTGTATAGACTGCATCCGACATACTGAGACAATAGGGCACTGTTCTGATGACTCAGCTGTTTGTGACTTGACAGAGAACCATGAAAACAGAACAGAACCCCTTAAAGGGACGTGAAAAGGACAAATGTATACATACCAAAAACAATGCTCTGAATAAGCATTATACATTTCTCATCATTATTTTGGGGATCTTCTCCATTCATGCCTTAAGTATGTGCAGGGATTCACAAACATAAACACTGCATGTCTGCAGAAAGATCTAAGTTTCAGGTGACAATGTGAATTGGTTTCCATATTTTGGACAGCAATGACACTTGCTACTCCAGTTGCTACCAACCTTACACACCCTAATTAGACATTCATCACACACCAGACTCGTTTTCCCATTACGCACACCTGGTTCCAACTTCCCCAACTGGCACTAGCATATAAAGCCCTCTGCTTTCCCATTACGCACACCTGGTTCCAACTTCCCCAACTGGCACTAGCATATAAAGCCCTCTGCTTTCCCATTACACACACCTGGTTCCAACTTCCCCAACTCGCACTAGCATATAAAGCCCTCTGCTTTCCCATTACGCACACCTGGTTCCAACTTCCCCAACTGGCCCTAGCATATAAAGCCCTCTGCTTTCCCATTACGCACCCCTGGTTCCTTGCGCACTAGTTTGGTGCATTGTTTTTTCCTTTTTTGTGGCATTAAAACCTTCATTGAATCCTGGACCTGCCTCCAGAACTCTTCCGTCGAAACAACAGCATTTTCCGTGTGGTTACACACATACACAAACATAACCATACACTTATAACACACATTCACCTTTACATGCAGTACATATATGCACCCGCAAACACACTCTCTTCCATCTGTTTCTCTCTCTTACTCTTTTTTTATTTTGTCTCCACAATGATAAAGTGGCTGCATTTGCCATTCTCGGCTCCATTTGCCATTCTTGTTGTATTTGTTTATTCCAAGGAGGCAGTACTGTACAGTACTCAGTTACAGCTGGGAATGGCAGGATAATAAACTAAACTCAAATAATGGAAAAACATAATGTAGCGCATCAATTAGGCAACATTTACTGCCTGTGTGTGTGTGTGTGTGTGTGTGGGTTGGTGCCTATGCGCGGTGGACCATGTATGCTTTAGTGTGTTTGCTAAACACCTTCTAAAATGGGTTCACCAGCATGGAAGAGGACTGATGCTTGTTCGATATTGAAATAAGTCGTCCGCGACAACATTAAATACATTGTCAACCTAATTGTGCGATGACGACCAGCTCCCCCCACTTATCCACCGACGCAGACACACACACACACACACTCACTCACTCACACACCTTTCATTTCATTCCAAATGTTTATGTGCCTCAGAATGTCATTAGTGAAAGTGGAAGATCTACACTGTGCCAACAATAATGTCTCAGAGGACGACCAACACAGACGCCATCACGCACACACCACACACACTGGGTGCATCCCGTCAACGCAGTCGTCATGCCAACATGGTTTTGGAATACGTATTCTTTTCGGAGGAGTTGGGTGGGTGGCAGCTCGTGGATGGAAGATTGCATTTGCATAGAACTGAAAGTGCATTTTGATGGCTTGAGTTCAGCGAGGAGATTAACCGCGTTTCTAGCCCCTGGGATAACACGGATGTCACCTCATCTCGGCATTGCGAGGCCGTCAATGTCTTCAAGTGAACGAGAACAATACAAATAAAACAGTGTCTCCCACAAAGTTTCCATTTAGAACATTAGTTCACACAAAAACACGAAAACTACCCGGATGATAAAAAAATCTAAAATAAAATTTAAAGCACACACATGCAAAAACAAGCTTATCGCCATGGCAACTCCAATCAAGGAAGCACCCTATTAACAGCGTGCCATGACAGTCTCCATTGAGCTTCCCCTCCGCCTCCCTCCCCTCCCCCACGCTGGTTTACACATCTGAGTGATTGTTCAGAAGCTCATTCAATGCAGCTTAGTCTCACACAAGCCCACATCAAAGGGCTATTGCCCAGTTAATGTAGCCATTGTGGCTCCTTTCAAAAGAGGAAGAAATAGAGGCAGGTTTTAAGTAGCATTATATGAGCTGCTGTTTGGAGATGGAGGTGCAAGTGTGTGTGGTGGTTTGGGGGGTGTTGGGGGGGGGGTGTTGTTTGTGTGTGAGAAAGAGAGAGGATGTCAGAGAATAGTGCTGTATGCGGGTATATATTGCTGTGTGGTTAGTGGAAACATCTTGAATATCCAGAACAATATTCATATTGATAATTATTCAGTTTATAAAGTATGTAAAGTATGTTTTGTATTTTAGGGCGGGTGCACGGTCAATCTAGTTCAAGTGTTGACCAGTCTAACGTCTTTTGCGAACAGCAGCTGTTTGGCAAGGGATCTCACGCTCCGCTACAGACGCCCGTCTGTCCAACGGTTAGCGAAGATTTAGCCCACAGCTGCGGGGTGTGTGTGCGCGTTAGTGTGTGGCCCTTCCCTGCTGCGGGGCCCTTGTGGTCTGGTGCGGACCAGTAGCTGAAGTCGGCCGTGACGCAGCCAGTCAGGACTCTTTTGGGAAGGACCCGGGGTGGTTTCTTCAGTCACCTTAGGGCACAGAGCCACCGTTATGCCCTCTTGACAAAACCGGTGGTGTTGACGGCCCATGAAAAGTGGTTGGCCATGGGACCGCCCCGCAAGCTTAAACCGTTTAAGCCGTTTACGCCCCTCGCTCCACTAAGAGCAGGTTTTTTTTGTTTTTGTTTACGTGCCTGCCTCCATCGCCCCGACCTGTTCCGCTCGAGTCGGGGGCCAGGTTCACGCTCAGCGGGTGATGACCGCTATCTCCAGGTTCTCTTCTTGGTTATCGTCGTTATCTTAGAGGCTAAACACCCCAGGGAGTCGGGGCGCATATCCAACACGCCGTGATCAACACGTCCGCCCTCTGTCCTATCAACTGACCCATGTACTGAAATTGGAGAATGTTGATCCTCAATCTCCCCCTATTCCAAACACAGTGCACTCTTTCTGACCTTAGGTAGTGTGCACTGTGTAAAAGGTGCCACTTGGGACGCTCCTATTGAGCTTTGACAAACACTGTCGTTTGACCCGAGGTATTTTTATGACTGATTGTTATTGGAGCGGCAATGTTTATTTGTTTCTCCGCCGACTGCAATTGATTGGCTGTAGTGGAGACCGGGGGCCTTATTGAATTACCACGCGTATAGATTGAGTGGTGGTACGATTGGAGCGGATCCCCATTTTTTTTTACCACAACCTCATCATATTATTCTATTAGAGCCAGTCTCAATAATAGAAGGCTGATTGGTATCGTATCGTATGGGTGATATTCAATATCCTGGGTCCGTGATGATGCATGCCTGTCATGTCACCTGCTGTCTCCCTCTCTCTCTCTCCTTCCCCCTGGTGCTCTCCCTCTTAGTCTCACGGTCTCACTCTTCAATGCTTCAAATGTATTTAGAAAGTTATTTAGCAATCCGCTTTATTTATGAAATGTATTTATTTAAAAGTCCTTTTTACATCAGCAGTTGTCACAAAGTGCTTTTATGAAACACCCAGCATGAAACTCTAATGAGCAAGAAACAACAGTTTGGAACCAAGGTGGCAAGAAAAAAACTCTCTGAAGGAGACAATTTCGAAAGAAAACTAAAGAGGAACCAGGCTTGAAGGGGTGTCCAGTCCTCTTCTGGCTGTACCAGGTGAACATTTTAACAGTACAAGTTGTAATAATTAATAAATGCATGTGAGAAACCAGTATGGGTTTCCAATCTCCCCAAGAAAAGGGAGTGATCAATAGTGTCAAAGGCAGCACTAAGATCAAGAAGGAACTGGACCGATGCAGAACCTTTGTCTGAGGCCATTAGATAACCTTTACGAGGACAGTTTTAGAGATGCCTTTGGTCAGAAACCAGACTGGAGCATTTCATAAATGTTATTTGTCTTTATGATGGCATTTAGTTGTTGAGAGGTTTGATATTGGCCTATAATTGTTTAATATTCTTTTTAAAAGAGGCTTCAGTTCTGCACATTTTTTGTGAGTTTAGTATGCATCCACAGGATAGGGAGCAATAAATTAAGTTTAACATCGGCTGATGTTCAACTAAAAGTAGCTCCATAAGTAGTTTTGTTGGAAGATGGTCTAGTTGACAATTTGCACGTCGAGGCATACAGGGAAACAGGGTCAAAAATGTTTACTGTCCTCATGAGATTTTGAGGAATATACCTATATAAGGAGGAGTCAGTTATTTGTTTTCTAATGGTGATGATCTTTAATGAAAAGAAGTTCATTTCATTACTGCTGAAGTAAAGACCCACATCATTGCGTTTTCATTAACTTTGCATCTGTATCAAAGAACAATTTTGGATTGTTCCTGTTCACCTCAATCAGGTTGGATAAACACTTCCATCTTTCTGAAAGCTTGCTTGAGTGCTCTTGTATTGTCTTTGTACCAGGGAGTGAGTTTCTTTTTGCATATTTCTTTTGTTTTTAGTCAATCAACCGTATGTTAAGTATTTTGCAGTGTTGAGTTTAGATCCTTGATTCAGTTTTATTTACTCTGTCATCGATGAGCAAGCCTGGAAATGTAGTCAGAGAATTTATATTATGGCTTTTAAAAGCCATTGTTTGGGGTGCAAATGGATTTTATGTAGTAAAGGTAAATGTAATAAGACAGTGATATGATATATTGGATCATGAGAGAAAACGATTAGTTCCACAACATCTATTTCTCGTGTCTATAGTATGATTGTGGCAGTGCATTAGACCTGAGGCATGTTGGACAAAACCTATTGAGTAAATTATAGCTTTTTAAAGAGGGTCATATGAATTTTGAAATTATTAAACATTGCAATTTTATCTGCCTTGACTCTCGAGGTTAGAAATGGAAACTCACCAAGGAACACTGTGTATGGACCGGGGGGCCTGTAAATAGTAGCCATGAAAACCAATTTATCAGCCTGCTTAGCTTTCATGAGTAAAACATCAAAAGAATGAAAACCAGTAATGTGTTTAAGAGTAAATGCATTTAGTGTCATAAATATTAGCAAGCAATATTGCGCGGGGGACATGTTCACTAGTGTAGCCAGGAGGAGAGGCCCCATTTAGGGCAGTTCATTCATCAGGCTTTAGCCAGGTTTCGCACAGGCCAATAACATCCAGTTTATGATTACCTAGAAATTCATTTACTGCAGTTGCCTTTTAATCAAGAGAGGTTGCCATTGTTCGCACTGCCTTGTATTACTTTTCTCAATTGGCAGAACTATGCTAGCAGGCTGGCATAAGCCTGACCAGCACCCTATCTCATGGGGAGGCTATAGGAGTGAGACTCCTGTTTTTGTTCCTAGATTAAAGAAGGATGGAGTCCGTAGCACTTCAGCAAATCAGGTTAGTCCCTATATCTGGGGGAGTCCCAAAAAGAGAGCCAGTTATCTACTTGACCTGCTGCTGGAGGCATAACTCTGTTTTCAGCCAGTGATTCAGTTGCACAGGACGGCTGTAGGTCTTGTCACAACCCCTAAGTGGGAGGGTCAGAGACAATTACTCGATGCCGACATCTTTCTAGCTAATTTACACGCTGATACTATGATCTGCTTCGTAACCTCTGACTGGGTCATCCTAACATTGTTGGTACCAAGGTGAAGAACAATATCTTCAGAACCTTTATACTTGCCAATATTAGACTTGGCTTGCACCAACCCCAGATTTGACAAAGCCAGTGGAAAAAATGTAATGAAAATAATGAAACAAAGTGAAATGAATGATCCGAATTTCTGAGCGAACATTACATACAGACATTTTAAATGTCCTATAAGCCAACTATTTACACAATTGCATAAATGTGCAAGAAGTATAAAGGGCAAAGGAAAATAAGCACACATATTAGTTGTGTTTAAAGTCTTTTTTTGTGCTTCACTGGTTTTCCTTTTCTCATACATCTTTTTCTCCACTGTCAGTGTAAATATGATTTGGCTGGTGGTAACAGAAATTGAGAAACCATACTAATGTCAGAAGGGGCAAATACCTATTTCACTGCCAGCAGACAATATTAATGTATATGTTATGTGTACTTTCTGTATTTGATAGAATAGGTGCATGTGATGGGAAAGGTGCTATATGACTGACACAGACTTTAGCTCGGTGTTCAGACAGAGGCTTTAGGTCGATTAGGTTTGTCTGGACGGGCAGCTAGCTGTCTCCATTCCACAACACGCCACTACTGACAAATCAAATCTGAGATGCGCTCACTCTTCATTTCTCATATCTTCAGTTTCCTCGCCAGCTTTGACACACACACACAAGCAAGTACACAGGCGTGCCGACACACCAAGACCTTGCACAGGCACACATTTGATTTGTTTTTCATGAGACTTCAGTAATGACATGGATTTTACAAGAATTTTAAGCCAGTCTTGTTAAAAACAGAAATGTATAACCCTACGCTATTCTTAACTGACATAGCCAGATCAATATAACGTTCAAGCTTCCAGTCTCACATGACAAGCGGCTGAGAAGGAATAAAGAGGTCTTGTGACGGGAGTTAATCTAAGAAATACGACATACGTCATTACAAAATATTGAATATGCATGATAACCTGCCTTTTGTATTGACTTAGTCAAAACAGACTGTTAACACTGCAGAATTTCCGCAATAAATCACCTTTAACAGCCGGAGGAAAGAAATTGACGTTCCTCAACTCATTTCCTCACTCGTTCTCTGCCTCTCTCACGGTCTACATTTATCTTTCTAGCTTTCTTTCTCACTTGCTCTCTCACTCTCTCCCTCACAGGATGTGGTAGGGCAATTCTAGCCTGCTCAGTAGAACAATACAGCGTGGTGATTCGACCACTTGAATAGACTGCAGATCATTAACATCCACTTGTGGCCTCCACTGTCATCTTGGCCCAGTTTGTTGAGGGCTGCCGTGGCCCAGGGAGGCCAAGTGATCTAATCCCCACAGCGCAAACAAGGAGTGGGATGTTCTGGAGAGACACTGGAAGTCGGAGATTGGCCTCCTCTTCGTAGAACTAATTGAATTGCCAGCTGAAGGAAATGGTCGAGCCAGGTGGTGCGACACCAAATGAAACACCCACCATGTACAAGCAAATACGAGCAAGAACAGATTTACAATGCACACGCTTAAGACAGAATTCTACGTTTTTCCCCTCGTTCTCTGTATTACGTTAGGCAATATCAGATATAACCCTATATTAAATATAATTATTAATCATTGCATATTGAGTGCCTTTATTGGTTGATATCAAAACTTAACACAGAGACCTTCTCTGGCCTGGGAAATTATAGAGCGAAGAATGATCGAAAAACTGAATCTTCTGTTGGCTTTGTGTTTTCTTCAAGTTTAGCTACAGTTAAGATCGTATGAGGAAAATCTGTTGGGTCTGTTTTATTTGATGGGTATGCATTTAAAGACACTCAAAAGCTTCAGGTTCCAACGAAAACAGTAAAAAACAGGAGAGAACAAGCACCTCTAAAACAAAAATAAAGTTCCTCAGCTTTTGACATGCCAGTGGTAATATTTCTCATTTACAGTAAACAATAACCAATATTTGTAGGCAGACGTCTTGGAAGATAATAATAACAACAGTACAAGTCAGCCAATATTTTTTTTTATCTCACATGCGTTTAGTAACAACAATGTAGTCTCTTGATTAGCCAGTTTCTTACTGAGCTGTTTGCGAAAGCCCCCCCTCAAGTGGCCAAAGTGTGTACTGCACTACAAATGACACACATAGGTAACCGTACTGCCTTGTTATCATGTTTGGGTTAGGTGAATATCTACAAAACAGCTTCTTCAACCACTGTTGGTTGGGTAGCTATTTTAGTAGAAACATTGATAAAGCTAGATATATCAACAGCTTTCCAACATATAGATGACACCAGTTCTCTAAGCTTTGCGTATAAGGTAGTTTCCGTGCCAAGGGGAGAAAAAGGAGGAAGATAATATTGTTACGCTCCAGTCCAGATGTGCACATTTCTTAGTAGAGACACGGTCTCTACGATTAGTGGATAGCGTATGTGTATAATTATTACCCTAGGTTGGGCAGGCCCATCCACTGGGTGGTCTGGAATTCGGTGGGTAGGAGAAGCCAGGAATAGAGTTTTGGACGGCAGACAGGCGGGTGCTTTAGGGTAATTTTTAAGTCTCCATGGTCTCTGAGAGGCGAACGAGAGATCTTGTTCATTAGTCCTCCGAATGTGTCAGATGGGAAATGAGTTTGTCAACGTCTCAGTTCACAGTGTGGACACAATGTCACGTTCTTCTGGGGCCTTGACATGTGAAAAAAGGAGCAGACTGTGAAAATAAAATAAACCTTTCGAATTTAAGAGAGGAGTGCCGGTCTGCAGGCCATCCAATGGAATGTGTGACTGTGGAGGATGGACTCGCATAGTACACCGATGTTGCGGTGTGATTTTATGATAACCATGAATAACAAAACGTCCCTCTGTTTTGTTGGCCTCCTAAAACTCGGGACTTGCTAGTCAACCCTCACATGGGGTCAAATATAGTGCATCCCAGCCTTATCTTATGCTCAGGGAAAAGGATGAAAAGGCATCTGTTGTGCTTTCAGAGGGAGGGCTAGCAGATAACCATTGACATCATTTCAGAGGGCTTGATAAGTTGACGGATGAGTTCTTAACACTCCGGTGGAAAAGCAAGTGAGTAAGGTTGTTGAAAGACAGAGAGCATCTCAGGGCTTGTTTACATTATGATAGAGAGAATAAAACGCTAGAGTGACTTATCTTAGTTGGCATAATCCTTTCAACTGGCATGTCCAAGAGGCTCCACGCAGGGCTGTGGCCGTCAATCGTGGGAAAAGTGATCAATATGGAGGCTGTAAGTCGGAGTTGTGACAGTCGTCTACAAACACAGGGGAGTGAGGGTGGGAGTAGTCGGGAGTAGTCGGTCGGAGGTGGGGGGTCAGAATTAACTCAAATTGAGATTTTAGTGGACGAAACGTCATGTCCTGCCATGCTGTCAGGTAGTTCAGGTGACACCTCAGAGCTTTGGGAGGAGCAGAAACTGACCCAGCGATGGCTGATCTTCTCTTTCTTTCTCTACCCCCCTTTCTTTTAGAGAAATAAAGTTGTTGAGTGAGGAAGGCCTGATGGCTTAGCAGCACAGAGCCTTTCTGTTTTAAAGAGACATACACACATAGAGCCCATACATACACGGCCAGACACAAAAAACAACACAAATATGCATTGTGATATACGCACACACACACACACACTTAAAACCACATGTGGTAAATGAGGTATAGTATAACATGCGCTCTCTCGCTCTCTCTCTCTCTCACACATTCACAGAGTGCATACATTCCCAACATGAGTCCATAAAACATGCAGACACTGACAAACTACTGCAGGATTCTGTGACAGGGACCTATGGGGGTGCCAGACTTGTCTGAGGCAACGCCCAGGGATTCAGAATTGCCAATCCCATGTGGCATGTGATGTAGATCCCCTGAGGCTATTGGTAGAATCCCAAGTGATTGGCAGAGTGTTAGAAATCAGAAACATGACTAGTACCTGAGCCTTTAGACACACAACCTCATACCAAAGGCATTATTGTTTCAAGTAATGTACTAAATGGCTGCTTTCACTGATCTCCAATAAAATCTAAATGCACTTGCTAATGTCGTAGGCTAACCAATGAACAAAGCACTCCGTCATGTGAGTGGATATTTCTCTAATGTCAAGCAGTGACATGAACCTGGTCATAGATATTATTGTGCGGTCTTGCCAACTCTCCTAGCTGTTTTTCAATATAGCATCAGAAGACCTGTGACCAGGCTTATTTCCTTGGGTGCAGGGAGTTGCCACGTGCATTTGTATGTTCTTTCCTAACTCCAGTGCTAATATACAAGCCCGACCATAGAGGCGTTTTTCAGGCAGCATATTATTTTGAGCCAGGCAGTGTGTTATTATGAAGCCAGCGTGACTGTATATTTAGGCATTGAGGAGCTGTTCTGGCCAGCGACTAGGATGGGTTCTCTCTAGGCGGCAGCTTCGGGACCATTTGACAATGTTCCAAAATGCAGCCTATCCTGCAGTAGGCACTACCTAACTATAACACTTTCCATACTCAAAAGTAGTAGACAACAGGGAATGGGTGTCGTTTAGGACTTCTCCACAAACCCTGGAAGCACCGATTGATGTGTGTTGTGGTGATGGGGTGAAAAAGCCACTATGACCAATAACACGCACCCAGACTGTATGCTACTTCTGCGCGCATGTACGACTCTCACCCTTTCTCCGTCTTCACTTTTCCACCGTTTTTCAGGTGAAAATTAGCCTGTGGAAATGCCCCCGAGCCCGAATCACTGCGTTATCTGCGGACCTCTAATCTATTGTCGTCACGTATAGTGTTTAACGCGTGTGCGCGCCCCCTTTATAGCAACCGATCGAAGGCGGGGCCAAGGCGCTGACTGTAATGCGATAGCTGCTCTGTTCAAAAGTACTAGGCTATGCCACACACACACCGCACACACCACACGCCGCTGGCAGAAGCGCTGAGACCGGTGGGCGCAGAGAGAAGGAGTCCGCTACATACAGGAGAAAACGCAAAGAGCGGTGCCAGATATTAAATGAATGATTATTCGGAAGTCAGTGTTTCCTCTTCGTTGCAGACAGTTGTTCAGATATCCTCTTCATTAGGTCTGAAATAACTAGACTTCTTGTCCGGTGATAGTTAGGACAGCGCTTGAATTTGTGCAAGAGAGCTAGAGACAAGGGGGAAAGGCAACCACTTCAATCGGATTTGGAGGTAACGGAGAGACGCCTATCAGACTCTCCCTGGAGGAAATAGCCCGGAGGTTCCAAATTAGTGTACAAGCTCTATGTGGAACCTGGAAATCAAGAGGAATATATTTCATCCACGCTGCTCCACGAATATCAATAGCTCAGTCATGACGAGAAGATGAAAGTTATAAGGTGGCATCCTGATGAGTTTCGTAGAAATAGCATATGAAGCAGCTAATATATGTTTTTCCTTCTATTCAGATAAGTACAATTGGAACACACGTTATTTGACATAAAACTGATTTGGTCCTTGGAGTTAATATAAAAATTAAAAAGGACATTGAACTTTGCCAAGATGGATATGCTATCTACGTTGATTGGATTTTTACTTGCAGTTTGTGTAACACTGGGAGTCCGTGGAGAGGGTAAGTTGACCTAAGACGTTGGCCAGTTATCAAGAACGCATGGGCTGTCAAAAACGTGTTCGAGTGTAGCACTCTGCTTTATCCTTTAAGTGTTATCTATTAATCTATCTAATAACTATATTCTCATATAACACTGTATTTTTACGTTAGTCCTTGGAGTCTGGATTTTCAAAGCAAAGCACTGTGAGCTCCTGTTTCAAATCACGAATGGTAACCCATACGAAGTGAATGGTAACCCATATGAAGTGAATGGTATCAGACCGGCATTGCCTGATTACAAGAACCATGTGTAGGTTCAACAGCTTTTACCTTAACATTTTTGTTTTGTGTTTTTTTGCGTCGCCTTGAAAGATAACTCTTTCTCTGGTCGCGAAGAACCAGCGGGGTGTGATGTGAGCTCGGGTTGACTGCATAATCGTGAATCCGTTTTATTACAAGCAGCGGTAAAGAACATTTCGGTTCTAACTGCATAGCCTGTTCTGGTTTGTTCAAGAGCCCCTTTTTCGTGACGCAAAAAGTAATTTCAAAACATTTCACCCAGTTATGAAATATTATTGCGGTAGAACTAATCGTGTTATTTGATCATCAGATTCGGTTATGCCAACAATATGAGATTAGTTGACGTTGAAACTCCGTAATGGGCTAATTAATCTATAATTATATGTCGATATTTAACAGATTATTTATATGGAATTGAGGTTATCGGATCGTAAAAGGTATTATTCTGCTGCAGAGAGGCAAATAATAATTTATAGGCTGTAATAAAAATATTTAAATACATCGAGCGAACTATAGTAATTTACTGGTTGTGTTTTCTGGGGGTTAAATCCTAGGCCGAAAAACATAATGCATATCAAAATATTTTCCCTTTTGTGGATAGTGATGGGTTATACTAACCATAATAGTCAAAATCAATATTATGATAACAACAACGTCTCGCTCACGGCCTCGCAAATTTGCAATAATTATGTTGATGGCTACTTATGACTCGCTGGTTCCAAGTGATGTCTTGGCAGCTCGAGACGGCACCACACAATCCGATCTCCTCGCGCCTCTGTAATATTAAAGAACAGATACATTTTGACCTGTCAAAAAGAACAAAGATGGCACGTTCTATTCCTTCTGGATGTTATTTTACCGTAGTGTGCTTGCCTTTAGTCGCAGTAGTTTCGTCCACAATGAATAGCTAAAACAGTGTTTTTGGGGCGTTGTAGTTTTGGAATCTAGCCCAAGTACGGACTCTCCAGAGCTTTGAACCACCGCTCAACTCTGTCTTGGTGCCTTATGTCTTGTCAGTAGCTGGTGTAGGGCTATTTCAATGGTTAACCCTGAGAATATGTGCTCAGGTGGACAAGCAATGTTTAGGCTAGGTGGACCAACACATGCTTGTGTGTGTGCATTTTAAATTTACGTGTCGTCTTTGTTCTTTTTGACACGTCAAAATGTATATATTCGTTTTGTGTGTATGTGTGTGAATGGGTTCAAATTGGCTGTTTTGTGGGGTTCAAAATGGTCTGTTTGCAATGCTGGCTGCCTGTGTGCCCGTTGATCACAGACAGATGTGGGCCCTTGGCAACTCTCCCCCAGCTAGCTCAGATACCTCATGCAGCCTGCCAAAGACCTCAATGTTCCAACCTCTACTGTCCGCTGCTCTTCAGAACAGCACAGCTTGTCACATACACCCAGCAGCATTGAACAGACACCACATCTACCAGCAGGAATAAAAAGCAAGAGATCTGGAAGGTTGTGAGAGAAAGAAAGACTGAGGGAGAGATATGTATAGCCTAGTGTTAAACCTGAGCTTGTTTTTCAGGACGAGGCAAAAAGGGAAACAAATGAAGAGAGGAAGAGAAAACTGAGGAAAATAGGGTGAGGAGAGACACAGAAGCGATAAACAGCTGGAGAAAGAAATGGGAGAGTACTTCAGTTACATGCAGGGCAGCATTGGAGAGGGGAAGACTCACAGTGTCTACAGCTGAGAGCAGGAAAAGGAACGGATTATATGAGAATTTGGTGAATTCTGGCAATTGGATGTGTTGGATTTGGGTTGTATTTTGGGGGGCGCACCCGACGTGCTTTAGTGAATACCCAGTGTGACTCACGAAGATGTTGATATAATTAAGTCCCTCATAATCACTAGCTAGTAATTAACTTGTGGACGTAAGCATGTTGCCAGTCGACCAGTGTGTGTCGTGGCTGTCTCCGGATGGTTTTCCATGACATCTATTTAAATGTAGATTCATGGCAGGCTTGCTTTTTCCTCGCTCACTTTCTCCCTCCTGCTCTCTCTCCCTCTTCCTCTCCCTCTTCCTCTCCCTCTCCCTCTCTCTCTCTCTCTCTCTCTCTCTCATTGGCTCCTTCCCTTTCGGTTCCTCCTCTACCTCTTCTTCTTTTATCTCTCTCTATCCCTACCTTTCTCTAAACCCACCCTGCGATCATTCCCTCCCCCAATGCTCCTTCTCCTCTCTCTCTCTTACTCTGTCTTTTAATCTACCTCAGACTCCTACTACACACCAGCAGTGAGGAAACAAGGTCAGGACCATATATTACCATTCAAGACCAGGAAAACAAAGGGTCTGTGGTTCAATACTTTGGCCTGTGGAGGTGCTAGGGGGGGGGGCCCACGCCGACCCCCTGGAACCGGGCGGCCAGGTTGGAATTAAAAACAAGGCAGCCATAAATAACACACCTATCGGCTTGCCGGCACCCCCTCCTCCGGCTTAGTAATGGTTCAGATGTTTGGGACGGGAGGTATTTACGACAAGTGGATCGGCGTTTAATAAGGAGACTTTGCCTTGCCACTCCTTCAGTGATCCGGCGGCAGGTTAGCCTAGTGGTCGAGAGCGCTGGGCGAGTAAAAGAAACATCGCTGGTTGTAATCCCTCTAGCCGACCTTGTTCCTACTTCTCTCTCTGAGGAAGACATCTGACCTTAGTTGCTGCCAGGTCGATGTAAATAATAAGGTGTTCTCAGCAAACTTAACTGGTTAAGTAATGTGGAAGATGCTATTAAAATAACAGATGGAAATATAGGTAATAGAGGGGGTTAGAGAGAGGCCAGTGAGGAGTGTTCTGTTTATAGGGGTTAGGGGGAAATGAGCACCGATATCTGTTTTATTTATTTATTTATTTTGTGCCTTTGTTTTCATTGTTGGGTATAATTTCCTGTGTCAATTCCTTTTTAAGGAGGGGTCGGGTTTATACTGTGTCATTGTTGTTGCTTTAACATGTTTGCTTTGGGAATTGTGGCAACCATCCATTCACGCCAATAAAACCCTATTGAATTGAATGGTTAGGGAGAGAGAGGGAGAGTGGGAGAAATGGAGAGGAGAGGGTGGAGAGAAATGGAGAATACAGGGGAGAGTGGAGAGAAATGGAGAAGACGGGGGAGAGGAGAGTGAGAGGGGAGGGAAAAGGAAGAGCGAGGGAGAGGGGAGAGAGAAGGACAGGAGCGGGAGAATGGAGAGAAAGCGAGAGGACAGGGAAGAGAGAGTGAGGGACGGGGGACAGGGGAGGGAGAGGGACAGGGTACAGGGTACAGGGGAGAGAAGGAGGGACAGGATTGGAAAGGAGAGAGAAAGGGAGACGGGAATGAGGGGTCAAAGGAGAGTGAAGTGTTCTGTTTCGACAGGAAATGGGTCAAATCCTTTTTTGCCATCTCAGTTTCTCTCAATTCCTTTGTAGTCACGGATCTGAAGGGAATGAATGGTCCTCTTCCTTTGAGGATGGCACTGATGATAACAAGTACTTCGGACCTGCCTCGCCTATATCGGCACCAGCTAACCATCCGAAAGACTGGTTAGCGATATTTCACTGTTTGTTGGATAGCCTAGATTGAAGAACAGAACAACAGGCTATTTATCAGCTCATCTGTAACTCAACAAAGCAAAACTCAACCATCTGCTCATGGCCAATTGATCCATTGATCGTTACACCCACCGCAATCCATTTAGGTGATTAGCAACGCCACTTATTTCTTTAGGAAGAGACGTGTGATCACATGGGGAAAGTATGCCCCCACTAGTCTTCATGGCTTTGGGTTGGTACCATCATTGTGGAATTGCAGTATGAACATTTAAGTCATTTAATTAACACTCTTGTCTTTTAGCTAACACTTTCTCCTAATTTTCGTATTGTCTTCCCCTCGGGAATTGAACCGGCAACCTTGGCCAGGTGCCATGCTCTAACCACATGAGGTTCAGAGGACCCCTACATGAACATATGTTCATTCATTAAGATAATATGATTGTAATAGTAATAATATACTACTAGATCGCTTTTCTCAAAGCATTTAAGTAGCAAAAAACAAAAAAGCACTCCAACCGAGGACATTGCGTACAGAATCCTTCCGATGACGGATAACGAAGTCATGTTTTTCATCTAATACAACCACTAGATGAAGGGATTTGAATGTACGACTGGCGCTCTTTACCAACTGAGCCACACTGGACACTGGGCCAGGAAGTGGCCCATGGCATCTGTAGTGGAGTCTTGATAGTCCACATTTCATTCACCTCCCGGCAGACAGCCAGTCTTGTGTGCAGCGGTTGAGTAAAATGAAATGGCAACAGCCCCTGTGTAGGGATGAATGGATGAACGACTCCTCCCTCTGCTCCTTCTTCTCCCTCACCCGGAGCAATAGCACTTTTTAATTAAGGTGGGAAGGAGATTGGGGGAGAGAGAAAGATGGGGTGGGGATAGTGAGAGAGTGACGGAGAGATTTATCATGGCTTTTCCACTGACTGGCCGAGCCCGTCCCAAAAGCTTGACGCCACGGCGCGTTGATAAACGCCGCTAATAGAAGTTGGTGTGCTTGCTGGTGTACACACTAACACCCAGACTGATATCCAGCCATATGCAGAAGCTGTGGATCTGGCGGAGACTGGTGCTCAACACACCTTTGCGTTATCCACGTCTTTTGGCGTACACACAAACTGTCTTGTTACATACATGATGCACAGCTACAGGGATGGTGTTTGTTGGTGTCCCTGTGGCGTATTTGGTTGTGTTGCACTTTGTGTGTGTGTGTGTGTGTGGAGATGGATGAACTCCTGAGCCAGCACAGACACCATAATCCAAAGCGCCTTCGTCCTCGTCCTTGTCACACAAACAGAGCCACACACAAACGCACACCAGAAAGACACCGAAACGCACAACACACGGTGTGAAAACACATGCATTTCCACCGTGCGACAGGACCAGAAAAAGACACAGACACTGTCTGCCCAAGCACACGCATTGTCCACACGTTGTCTGCCTCATAATAGAGAATGTTTAGAGATACACACACACTCTGCTCCTTGCCCCATGAGCTGTATATTCCATTGACAACCTCATCAGATCCTCCAGGGTCAGTCCCCTCGGGGGGCGGCCATGTCTTAATGAGCCTCGTCAGGCTTTCACTCGTCTCTCCCTCCCTTGCTCCGTCTGTCTCTCTCTCTCTCTCCCCGTCTCTTCGTTCTCTGTTCCTGACCCCCTACCTCACCCCCTTTTTTGGTCCCCCTCTCCAGTCCTTCGACCCCCCCCCCCTCCCCAATTCTCAAACCAGCTCCATTTTCTTAGCCCCCCTCCCTCCGTCTCACTTCCTCGCCTCCCCCTAATCCTCCCCTCTCATCCGCTCCTCTCGACGTGCCTGTCTCCCAGCTGGCCCCACACTCTTCGCTCTCGCTTTCTCCCTCCCATCTCCCTCCCTCCTCTCCTCCTTAGCGGCACATGAATGGTCTGCACAGCTCAGCTTAGGGTTGGGTTGCGGTGGGTTGGGGTGGGGGGGGGGCAGTGCCGAGACAGCAGGATTCTCCCAAACGGCTTAATCTTCCCTCGGCGGTAGCATTGATAGCCCCACTCACCGTTCGAAGATCACAATAGGAAAAAACGCTCGCGTCCAAAAAGACCGCTCCACTATCCCCTATGTGGTGCGTCCCTTTTGCCTAGAGCACTAAGGGATTCCAGGTGAGCCCCGGTCAAAAGCAGGGCACTAAACGGTGATAACGTCAGGCTGCCGTTTAGGATGCGTGCTGGGAGACACTGGAGGGAAAGAAGATGAAGCCGCAAGTCAGAATTCAGAGGCCTCCGTGTCTGAATCCTTTGGGGAGACGAGGAGGGCGAGCTGGGCTCCTTTTCTTTTCCATGCCTTCATACCTCCTTTCATTCACGTTCCACGTCCCCGGCTTCGAGTGACAGGCCGGACTGACGTGTGTTTCCACGGTGTTGCGTGTGTGCTTACGGGCGCGTATTGCCAAGTAATGATGGTAGAGTTTTCCTATTATATGAAATGTCACCGGATCCCAAGTGAGCCTTTCTTAAAGCACAATAGCCTCGGAAATGTCAACACTTGAACAGTCTATTATATTTCAACCTTCCTGATCTTCACTCCGCGGTTGACTTGTTCGCGAAACTTCTAACAACTGGATGAAATACAAAGTGATTGACAATCGGTTTCATAAAAAATTTATGCATTGTCTGATCTCTGGTCAGTGTTCATTTACAGTTAGGCAGAGTTCAAACTCTGTGCACACTCTTCCAAGCGTAGGCCTATACTTGTTTACTTCTCATTGATCTGACGGGTGTGCTAGCGATTAGGCCATCAAGCCACGCATGCAGTAAACCTTATTAATGCGTCACGGGAGGCGTACAACTTATGAAGGGTTCTATTCAGCCTCTGTCTTGTAGGGAGTTAACCCTTTCCAGTATTGTCATGGCGAGAATTGCACAGACATGTTTGTCTTCGTAATCTCACCTACCATTTTGAATAATAATGACTGAACCATCATGAACTCCACTGAAATGACAAATGAGGGTGTCTCGGTTCGGTAATAGAGGTTCTGTTGCTCTGGCTTCTTGTTACAGAAACCCCTTGTACCCCCAGACGTGAGGTCTGCTGTCACTTCCTGTCTGGGCCGGTCAAGCGATGCTATTGGCAGTCGATTGTCCCTGGGAGAGAGTCGATAGGATCAGGGAATGTGTCTTAATGTGGGCAGATTGCCTTGCCAGAGCAACAATTACACTTGGAGAATGGTCCCAGAGGGCTAGGGGAGGATAAAGACCAGGGTGTATGTGTGTGTGTGTGTGTATTACTATAATTGTGAGGGCCAGAAGTCCTCGCAATTATTTTAACCAATTTCACATCTGGAAAAGCGAGAAACTTTTGCCGGTCCTCACTTAGGAAAAGTAATTAGACTATTTTAGTTTTGGGGAAAGGTTAGGTTTAGGGTTACACTGGGGTCAGTGGTTAGAGTAACACTACGAGTTAAGGTTAACTGTTGTGCATTGAGGTAGTGGTGGAGGTGTGGTGCTGTGTGTGTGTGTGTGTATGTCGAGGACAGTTTTGTTTCTACAGTACACTAAACTAACTAAAATAAACCTGAAGCTGCTGAAAACGGAGAGCTGCATAAATTGAATGAACCGTTTTAGCTAAATTGACACAGATTCTGAAGACAGTATTGATTTTCATCAAGCATTGCCGTACCACAAATTAATTTTCCATCTCCGTCTTTCCACCCCTCTTTTCAGGCGTGGCGTGCGGTGGAACCCTGGATGCCAGCGACGCGGGTTACATCACGTCTCCGGGGTACCCCCTGGAGTACCCGCCCCAACTGAACTGCCAGTGGGTCATCACAGCCCCGGAGCCCTCCCAGCGCATCGTCCTGAACTTCAACCCCCACTTCGAACTGGAGAGACTGGACTGCAGGTTAGATACTGGGTGTTTACGATTGGACAAGGCGGGTTGGGGAGGAGCAGCGGGTGTGGTCAGAGGCGGTGATTGGCAGGTGGTGGCATTTTCTAAAACGTTGACATGTCTGATCTGCCTTAGAATGGTTATAAAGAGAAGAAAATGTTTTGGAACAAAGTGGCCCTTAAAGAATGTTTGCCAGTACAGCAGGGTTTAATATGTGATGATGTGACAAGACAAGCTGATCATTTTTAGCAGATGGATGGAGGGGGGGGGGTACTGTTAAAAGACAGAACGGGTAAGAGCAAAAAACAGACAGAAAAATGGAAGGAGAGGGAAATGAAATAAAGAAGAAGAAAAGTGATAATGTACTCCGTTGACATTTACAGGAAAACATAAGACAGAGACAGGCAGAGAGAGAATGCAGGGCAGCTGGTTCAGGAGTGGTCAGTTTCCTCTTTCCTGGAGATTAATAATAAGAATCATATGACTTTCTACTGTCTCTGACTGCATGGGGGCCTTTATGCGTTGCCCTGCCTTCAACCCCTGCCTTCAAATACTCTTAAGGGGGCCTCCAGAACCTACTGTGCTTTTAAAGGGGCAGTCAGTAACTGTAATATGGCTGTCTATATAAAGCGTTTCGGAGTATGAGTGCTGATCTAAAATCTCTTTTCTATATAATCCTTATTCGTTCTGATGTAGAAGGCCAAAAATCTAGAGAGAAAGAAAGAGGGGAAGGGAGGGGGAGAGAGAGGGATGAGAGAGAGAGAAAAAGACAGATATTGAGAGAGAGAGAGGGTCTGAGGGAGAGGGGGAGGATATAGCAGAGGGAGCAAAACCGAGAGAAGAAGGGAGAGTGGGAGAGATAGCGAGAGAGTGAACGTTGAAAAGCCTCCTCACGTCGCCAGGGACATTCCGCTTTTATACGGGTGGAGTTTACATTAGCCTGAGGGGAGCTCAAGCTTTGTCCTCTCACACAAATGTGTGTGTGGGTGAGTGTATGCGCTGTGTCTTCATGCATACACCCTTATTTGCGTGAGTGCGCGACCACTCTGTCTCCTCTTCACCGTCTGATCCATGTCAACAGTGTTATTTATTCATAAACACTCGCCAGAACACACAACATGGACCAACTATGTGGGCCGCGTCCAGAACGGGACAGCGTTCCCCGGTAGAGTGCGTGCGGGCCAGACCGAGCTGTAACGAATAGGGCCAAGACGGCAGCAGAAACAGGAGCAAGCCGAAGTGCAGAACCCCCCCCCCCATCCCAGAGTTTCTGCGTTTGTCTGGAGCTCTGGAGCTCGAATAGTTTCCAGTCAAATAGCTCCCAGGCTTTGTAATGCAGCTGTGGCTTGTTTTCTCCTTCCTGAGTGATTAAGCGTTGCAGTAGCTCTTAGGGAGGAGACAGGAGGGAGACACCGGGAGGATCTGAAACGTGCGCTCCTCCGAGCTCATTGGACGAGTAGGCCGATGGGGGAGGGACCTCTGTATTTCTCGTCCAGTGAAATATGCGCGTATCTTGATCTGAGGTGAGGGATAGGTTACGCCGGCTGTGACCGCGGTGATAACTTTCGACAGGAGGCAGCCAGCCTGGGGGTAACCGGCACTGGCCAATAACCGTAAAGTCGCCGGTTTGAATTACTGGGCTGAGAAGGTAGACAAATTTGCTGTTGTGCCCTTGAGCCGAACACCTAACTTTGTTTGCAGCTGCAAGTTGTTGTGGTCAATAGCAAAAAAAAAAGTGACAGTGTTCGGTTGGCTCGACCAAGGTCAGCCTATGTTTACAGCCCACCCACACTGATTAAGGAAAACCCCTTTTCCCGGGACAACCAGCACTTTCCCTGGGTGGAAATGGGTAAAGGCTCAGGAAGCTGGAACTACGGAGGCTCTCCAATGTTATGCAGACTCCAGGTGTGAGAGGTGCCACTTACTTACTGAACCTCAGAGGCTGGCAGGGGGCCAAGTTTCATTTATTTATATATTTTATCTCCAAGAAGATTGATGTGAACTAAATGCAATAAAGGCTGAGATGAATTATCAGGCCTCATATCTCTAACACAATCTACTATTGGCTGGAAACAGCCAATGGGAATTTGGGATGACAGTGATGCGCAGATAAATAGATAAGAAGTGAGGAGGAGGGCTAGAGGCTTCCTCACCCCCTCCTTCACTTGGCCTTTCATACTTTTGGTTTTGGCCACACTATTTTGCTTTCTTTCTCTTTTATTCTTCTCCTTCGCTCGCTTTTTCTCTTTTTGGTTTTCGCTTTGTTTTAGTTGTTCATTCTTTCCACTTTTTCCTCTGTTCTCAACTTTGGTTTATTTCTGTCTGTAACTCTGTCATTGGGTGGAAGGGTGTTATTTTGCACAGTAGGATTAAATCAATTGTAGGAGGTTCTCAGCAACACTTCCACAGTACAAAAACACCCTCTATAACACACACTCTATAATCACAGAGATTCAAAGATCCATTTTCAGCTTTTTCTCCGATCATCGAACTGAGGTGACAATGTAGTAGAGCTTTGATTGCCATAGTGTTCGGTAATACCCCCTGTAAAATTGATCTTCCAACTGTTTACAAATGGTGACTCGTACCACTGCGCCGTCCAAAATGGCTTCCTCCTCTCTATGCAGCGCACTTCCTTTGACTAGGTCTCATAGGGAGAAGAATGCAATTTGGGACGCGGGCTTGGCCTTGTCACAGGGGAAGTGTCATCAAGGCACTACAATGGAGAGTTTTTCTAAGTGTGAACATGATATCATCCTCTCAGTCCCCCGGGGAGTGGGGTTGGGGGGGGTAGCGTGGGATCAGATCAATGACAGTTCTTCCGCTTGTAATGAGGGACCAACAGGCTGTTGATGTGTGTGGCAGGTTAGTGTGTGTTTGAAGTTGTAGCTGGATGGCATGATGTACGTTGCCCTGCGTCAGATTTTCCCGCGGCAGGGTCACATGTCACGGTCATCGATAGATTACGCTCACGTTCCGCCCCAAGGTGCTTGACCACACCCATTTTAACGGTCAACATACTGATTGCTCCAAGAGTCCTCTTCAGATGATTAGTTACATACGGTCAGACAGACAGGACAAGACGAACAAACTGCAGTAGAGAGACAGACAAGCACAGACAGGCAGATGAAACTGGACAGACAGGACAAGACAAACAAACTGCAGCAGAGAGACAGACAGACAGAGCACAGACAGGCAGATGAAACTGGACAGACAGACAGGACAAGACAAACAAACTGCAGTAGAGAGACAGACAAGCACAGACAGGCAGATGAAACTGGACAGACAGGACAAGACAAACAAACTGCAGTAGGGAGACAGACAGAGCACAGACAGGCAGATGAAACTGGACAGACAGACAGGACAAGACAAACAAACTGCAGTAGAGAGACAGACAAGCACAGACAGGCAGATGAAACTGGACAGACAGGACAAGACAAACAAACTGCAGCAGAGAGACAGACAGAGCACAGACAGGCAGATGAAACTGGACAGACAGACAGGACAAGACAAACAAACTGCAGCAGAGAAACAGACAAGGACAGACAGGCAGACAAAACTTAACAGACAGGAACACAGATAAAAGAGAAACATTTGCTGTTTTTCGTCAGACAAAAGGTTCTAAGGTCAAGCAGGGCATCACAGCAGTCTTTGCTCACACAAACCAGACGGCGGGATCGATGGTGATGCCCGTTTCAAAAAGCCTCGGGCCATAGCCGTAGGCCTAACACTTTCCTTGTGGCTAGCCGTTAGTGGCCCAAGTGACACCCTATTCCCCACATAGGCCCTGGTCAATACAAGTGCACTATGTAGAGAACAGGGAGACATTTAGGCCGCGTCCCTGGTCATC
>JACXGK010000789.1:23353-89838 GCA_016801125.1 Novumbra hubbsi
GGGGGGGGGGGGGGGGGGGGGGGGGGGGGGGGGGGGGGGGGGGGGGGAGCTCAATGCAGAAAGAAATCATACTTCATTTTAGTATCTGGGAAATTCATGAAAATATATCATAAGTTATCCCTAATAATTACCACCTGGGATCCAGCCTCATGGCTGACCACTAGCAGACAGCATAATGTATCGTTTGGTTTGAGCCACTATGATTCAATAGTGAATGTGAAGATCCATACGCTCGTTGTACATGTTCTGGGTCGACGCAGCACACACTGACACGCACGCCCAGACACGCACAAACGTGCGCTGTGTCAACAGAGGTCTGCTTGTCGAACCAGTGTTACATTGCAAAGGAGATTTTATCAATGGGAATAATACAGTTTGTGGCGTCTTGATTACATACGTCTTTCCGGGTAATTGAAAGGAGCAGTGATGACTGCTCCTTGCTGCTGCTTTTGAGAATGATTGACAGGCTTTCAAAGGGTCAGGCCTGCACCATGGGGGAGGGGTCAGGCATGACGCTTCACACCATGTTTCCATGGTCGTTGGCTGCTGTGTCTCTCACTCCCAGACACGGCGGGCTGCCCGTGGGGGCGTCGCCGACTTGGCGCCTGTAGGGAATGCACAGAGGTGGAGAAAAGTCCCCGAAAAACAAGTAAGGTGAGAAATGCAATTAGCAGGGCCAGTGGAGGGAAGGAGTGCAGGGGGAGAGGAGGAGAGAGGAGGACTGACGAGAGGGCATGTTCAAACTGCCACTGAACAACAGCCCTGGAGGACTTTGGTTTCCACTTCCCACCCCTTCTGCCAATATGAAAATAATAATATATATATATACATACACAAAACTCACAGACACACACACATAAACACAGTGCCTTCGAAAAGTATTCAGGCCACTTTTATTGCGTTGTAAACGTCTTTGAATTTATAATTGATTCATTTATACCACAAACTGACAAAGCAAAAACATGTGTTTAGGAATGTTTGCCAGTTTATTGAAAAGACTAGCCCTGATATCTCATGAACAGAATTATTCAGACCATTTATTTACTACTTTGTAAAAGGGCCTCCCCCTGCCCGCTTTGCACACCTAGGTTTTGGCTTTTTCTCCATTTCATCCTTGTAGATCCTCTCAAATTCTGTCAGATTGTTTGGGAAACGTCAGTGAGCTGCAATCTTTAGGTCTCCTCTCAGTTTAATAGGGTTCAGGTCCAGGCTTTGACTGGGCCACTCAAGGACATTTAGAGACTTATCCAGATGCCACTCTGGCATTGCCTTGGCTGTGCACTTTCAGTCGGCGTTGTACTAAGAGATTAATCGTAACCCCAGCCTGAGGGCTTGTGTGCTCTGATGAGGTTTTCTTCAATGATCTGTTATTTTTATTTGTTCAGCATTTTCTCTATCCTAACTAGTCTCTCAGTCTCTGCTGTTGAGGAGCATCCCAGTAGCATGATGCTCCCACATCCAGGCTTCACAGTAGAGATAAAAGTAGCTAGTAGATGAGCAGTATCTTGTTTTCACCTAATCACTTCATACTCTCAGTCCTTTTACAACATATCATGTGCCTTTTACTCAGTGGCTTCCACTCAACCATGAAGGCCATATTGATGGTGTGCTGCGAAATGTGTAATCAATTTCCCTGCATTTTGTAATCATTTATTGCATAATGCAGTGATTACAAAATGTAGGAGTTTGACTTCTTTTAGTGAAAACTTAATAATAATGTGCATTTTGTAAGAACCAACTAAAATGGATGTCTTCATCTGCACAGTTATAATGTTAACAATGAAACTATATTAAACTTCCCGAAAATTAAATAAGACCCCTGTGCTCTCCTTGGCGTTTTAGTTGACCTAAATACTCACATAAAAGCTTTTATTTCTAGCAGGGTTGACTATTGCAAAAGGTCTTTTGACTGGTTCCCCCCCAAAAGACCATAAAAAAGCATCAGCTTATTCACAATGCAGCTGCTAGAGTTCTTACACGGACAGACCCCATCACACCGATTCTTAAGTCACTACACTGGGATCATGTCAGCCACAGAATAGAATACAAGGCAATGCTGCTTGGGGCTACACTTGGTGAGTGCCAGGGCTAAATGTGTGAAGCAACCCATGCTGGGCATCTCTGACCAGACAGCCTGTCTAGTTTGAAAGTAGCCTAATCCTCAGAAATGTTGGAATCAGGACCACGCTGTTCATGGATGCTTTTAGTTAAGTTCTTTGAGAACTTTTTTTGAACCTAATTTTAAATCTAGTTTTTAACTATATAATAATCAATTAATGTACAACCCTCTTACCAAAAAAGTTGTGACGCTGCTTAAAATGCAAATATTAACGGAATGAAATGATGAGCAAATCTTTTATCCCTATTTTTTATTGAAAATAGTACAAAGACACATTTTGAAACTGAGAAATGTTCTTATTTACATAAAATACATGCCTATTTTTAATTTGATGCCAGATGCTGGCTTTGAAACTGTGCGCTGATGAGAAACCAGACAGGCCCTCCTATTTAGGCCAGTGAACACGGCGTCTATGATTTGCCTCATATCATCTAAACTGAGCTAATAACCATTTTCATGTAGCAATAACACTCCCTAGCCTAGCAGAAAATGTTGGAGTACAAAGTGTCCTTCACGATGTTTAACAATATAGTTCACATATTTTAAAAGGTCCTATGTTTATAGTTTTTTTTGGTACGTTTGAGCATTGTGGAGAAAATTTGCAATAGATATTAGGCCTGTTATAATATAGGCCTCTTAGGCCTGAATACCTTTACAATGTGATCATCAGGACTGCCAACTCTCACACATTGCCTGCAATACTCATTGATTTGACAATTTTCACATGCTCTCACACCATATGTACATTTTCTCACCCAGATATTACATATTTTGGTATTTAATTGAGTAAATGTTTATCCAAAGTGTTGTTGACCACTACAGTGTGGTACATATTCTTTGCCTAAATATACCATAATTGGGTATTGAGAGACTAAATTAGAAATAATTTATTCTTCCATGTTGGTCTTTTGTTTTGTAACAATTTTTTTTCTCTTTCTGCGTAGTCAGAATTTGCATAATGCTTAATGGCAGAGCTGTGTTTGTGTGCACGCGTGACACTTGTGTGTATACCAACACTGTGTTTGTTTTTTCGGTAATTCAATAACAGACAACAAATAATTGAAAAATTGCCTTGTGTGGCTGAGAAATGTGACGGTGAGAACCTTTCCGTGTGTGCGTGTGTGTTGGTGTACGGTCACACGTCGTCTGCGCATACGTCTGCGCACGTGCGCGTTCCGGACACTCTTCACCCGCTCGGCGTGCGTGTATTTATCAGGGCCTGTGGAGACGGGGAGCTCGGGTCAATAATAACATCTGAGAAACACTCAGTCATCGTCCTTAATCCATGACAGCCGAGAGAGCCCACTCCCAAATCAATTAAAACCTAATTAGGCTCTCAGCTCCCTCCCCGCGCCTTTTATCCTTCTCGTACACACCGAGGCGTGTGTGTGCTTGTGTGCGTCTGTTTCCCCTTAGCATGTGTCAGTTACGGTCCCACGAAACGCACGCAGATTGTGCACGCTAGCTGATAGTTAGCTGTCAAAGCCTCACCAAGGGATCTTGCTTGTAAGCCCCTAGCTAGCATCCCCGCTCTGATGTATAGGGTTACGTATGGAAGGAATGCGTGTGAAATGGATCAAGGTCCTCTCATAAGTCAAATTTGATCCTAGGCCTTTGCAGGGTTTTATTCTAGTCCAGCACTAACACATTTACTCCCAACTGTCAAGCCTGTTGTTGCTGGGCTATCACATACAATGAAGAAACATTTGGAGAGTGACTTTTTTTGGGCTTGGTAATCCAGCACTTTGTGTTTGAGATAATACAATGACAGTGGTTTTACCGTTCTGACTGTCAGATCGAATTTTTGGGGGTATTTTCATTCATATCAGAAGAACCATATAGAAGCTGTTTTTGTTCATTTTGGGACTTTAATTTTACTGTGTGTGTGTTCTACGTCTGATCTAACAGCAGTGATCGGGTACTGTGAATTCTACAGACAGTCTTTTCATTGTAATTAGATGTGACTGTCACATTGATTAAGACACAGCAAGGCTCTTGCTGAGTCTGGTTGTCAGAGAATGTGTGTGTATTTGTGTGTGTGTGCTGCGTGTTGGACGACAGCCAGCAAAACTCGAAGTGTCCAATTTCATCTTGGTTGAAGTAAAAAAAAAAACATTCCTAATCAAAGTGTGTGTTTTACACATGATGTTTTACTGTAGTGTTACTTATAGTCTAAAAGAGGATATCACCACAATGTAAAGATAATAATAACAATAATAATTATTAGCCACAGCAGGGGCATTGTGTCTTAAAATTATGTCAACCATTAAAAGATGTGCCAACAAATATAATTTCCTGCTATATAATGGCTAATTCTGGAATGGTTGGTTAGATTTTTCTGAACATCAAAGCCCATTTTGGGGGTCAGAGGACTCAGGGAGGTCAGCACTTCTTGGGTCAAAGGTGACATTGACTAGAGTTCAAGCACATTGAGCCATTTGGTCAAAGACATGTGTTTTCTGTTCTCTCTTCCCCCTTTTGTTTCCCTGCTTTTTACCATTCAAGCTTTCATCATCCATCTAATCGAATCTAAGCGTTCTATTGAAAATCAATGCATCATTCTTCAAGTGCCAGGTAGCCTAGCGGTTAGCACGTTGGGCCACAGTCAAATCCCTGAGCTGACAAGGTGAAAAATCACAAAAAAGCTCTTATCCAGTGTGCTGGATAAGAGCATCTGCTTGATGACTTAAACTCAAAGAGCCTATTCAAACTTGTACCGAATGTGCTAATGTAAATACCGAGCCACAAAGTTTAGCCTTAGCTCTGAGGAGATTAAAACAACTCTTCCTGAGACTGCTTAGGCCTGAGGCTTTCCAAATATGGATGCCGGATTTTTTGTGAACTTGTCCCTCTGTCTTTGATGCTCAGGTATGACTTCGTTGAGATCCGCGATGGAAATTCGGATACAGCTGAACTGCTTGGGAAACACTGCGGCAACATCGCTCCTCCAGCTATCGTCTCTTCTAGCCCCGCCCTCTACATCAAATTTGTTTCGGACTACGCCCACCAGGGGGCCGGCTTCTCTCTGCGCTACGAAATCTTCAAAACAGGTGAGCAACTATGTGAATGATTTAATTCTGCCTTTTGATTTTTTGATTGGCTGTTGGAGAAATGGGGGCTGTCTTTCTGGCTGTTTGTCTGGTTGCTGTTTGACTGGTTGGTTCAGACGGACATGTACATAGAGACATGTTGGGCGCACTTAAGGTTGAATGCTAAGTGGTCACTGAGCATTCGGTTTCCAATGCAAATAAGTATTTGGACGGAGACTAACAACATCGGTCACTATTGCTAGCGAAGCACCGGTATGGCTGCCATCAAACAATTTAATGTGACCTAAGGTCATGGTGATTCTTTTTGAGGGTTAAAACCACAATGGCCAAGTCTCTCCAGCAGCACAGGGCAGTCACTCACCAAGCTAGGAACGAGTCTAGCGGAACACGAATGGTTGGCTGGGTTTTAGTTATGGATGCTTCGGGGGCGAGCAACCTGTATGTTGACCTTCACCTCGACGCCAAGCATGTACGCGCACGCATACACTCTCACCTCACAACCTCGCCCACACACAACACTCATAGACCAATTTACTTCAAGAGAGTCTGGGAAGGAAAATAAACATTTTTTTTTTCACAGGAAAAGGGAAAAGGCTCTTAACTCTTTTCATCCTGCCAGTACAACGACTCAGGAATGCATCCTAAATTGGCCTGGGATTCGGCCGCGACAGGAGGGGGAAAGGGTTTGTTGGGGGTGGGGAGAGGCGGTGTGATAGAGAGGCGTCCCAAGAGGCACAGAGGAGGTGATTATTGGGAGGGAGGTGGTCGGATGCTTGATGAGGAAGGCCTGGGATTTAGGTATATCTGTGATTGTGGGGGTGGTGCGTTCGAGCAACAGCTCTGAGCTGCGCCATGGCAATTGGCTTCACGCTGCGCCATCTGCAAGAGAGGGAACACTTCCTTTGTAATCAATTAAAACTGCTATACTGTCTGCTCCCAGGCTCTGGAATGGGCAATGTTCAATTGCCAAATAGTGAATTTAAATGAAAAGGTATCAATTGGTTGGTTTCTGGTGTAACAGGTAGAGCGTCACCTTCACAAGAGGCTGAATGGCAACACGACGTGACGCATACAAAGTATCTGAAGTGTTAGCATTCTAGATAGGGCTGTTGTAGCAGTGTGCTGTTATGCGGTGCTAAGCGATATAATATCATAGACTCATGCAGACGCCTCTGTATCTGTCTGCAAATCTTTCTATTCCTCTTTCCATGCAGACGTCCCTGGTAAATCCAGTCGTGATTATTCCTTAACGTTTAACGTGTTAGAAGTCTCTTTAGAGTGCTAAATGGCTATGATGAAAGACGTTACTGTTGAGTTTTCTATCCATCTCTATGGCTTGTGAGCTTTGCCATTCTAATTAAGCAGACATTGATTGGGTTTATTAAGTTTTAGAATCAGCTTTATAGTCAAGTAGGTTTACCCATACAAGGAATTGTCTATGGTGTATTGGTGCATGACAGTAAAGTTTTCGCTTTCTGGTGTCAAATCTTTTTTTTTACCGTTTAGCTCTGTTACCAAGGCCACAAGCACTAACCCTGGTGATATTATTATGAGATCATAAGGCTAATGTTATACAGCAAATGTTATTTTACTCACCCACTCTCTCACAAAAACTCAGTAACGAAATGGATGGATATCCTGTTGCCATGGTTTTAACAAGTGCCCGCTATGCATTTGGGGTGCAAATACAATTGAATGTGTGTAGGTGTGCACCCATGTACTTATGTAAGACGCGTTTGTGGGCGGTTACAGTATGGTTCTGATTTTTATTTATGTATGGGTGGGAAGTAAGCGTGTGCCCGTTTTCCAAAGGGAGCATATGTTTCGTTTCGTATTCGTATTTTATTCTCGCGTCCTCTCGAATCCTCGTTGTTTGTTTGAACGTGTCACGGCTGAGACAAATATTTGCCACAGACCACGGTCTTTAACGAGTTCTCTGGGAACCCAGGGAGACTGCCTGGCACGAACACGCCCCCCCCCACCCCAACCACAGCGAGAGAGCAGTGGTTTACTTACAGCTGTTTGTGCGGGAGGGATGCGTATGACCCTGTGTGTTTGAGTCATTTGCGATTGCTACCCGGGCGTTGTTATTTATCAGTGTGTGTGTTGAAGGGGTGTGTTCCTCCAGAGATGGGATCTTAGGTCAATACACAGCTTGATGGTCTGGCACCGGCTTGTCCTCGATCAGAGCCTGACCTTTCCGTCTTGCTTTGGCTAGGGTTCCCGATGGTGTTCATTGTGGTAAACAACAGGGAAACTTTTTTTTTTTAAACAGTTTGCATCTGAGATTTAAAAGCTATTTTGTATTGGGCAAGTCCCGGTACAGTGGACTGTTTGTTATTGTTTGGTGGTTAGGTGTAGGTTAGAAATAGGATCATATGATAAGGGTTAGGTACAAGGATAGTACATCCATTATATGTGTGTTTGTGTGCTGTGCAGACTTGCACGTATTACATTATTATATAAACTCTGCTCCAAAAATTAAGGGAACACGTATTTCTTCACAGTATAACACCAAGTTAAACTTAAGGGATATCAATCTGTCCAGTTAGGAAGCATAAGAGATGGTTAATAAATGTTACCTGTTTTGGTGCAAATGAAAGTGACAACAAATGCACTGGAGAGGAAACAGCAAGACAACCTCAAAAAAGTAAATGGTTTTGCAGGTAGTGGACACAGACAATTGCTCACTCCTTATCTTTCCTGACTGATCCTTCTCTAGTTTTGTGTTTTGCTAATGTGCTTGTAGCATAAGGTGGTAAAAATATCATGAAGGGGTTCCTGCAGCCCATTTGGTTGCACAGGTAGTCCAGTTCCTCCAGGATGGAGGAACTGCAAGAAGGATGGACCGCAAGAAAGTTTGCTTTGTCACCCAGGACAGCCTCAAGAGCATGGAGGAGATGACGGGGGTCAGGAGAGCTTGACAGGGCCATAGAAGGTTGTCAACCCAGCAGCAGGTCCGGTATCTGCTCCTTTGTGCGGGGAGGAACAGGAGGAGCACTGCCAGAGCCCTACAAAATGACCGCTAGCGACCAAACTGTCTGAAACTGCCTCCATTAAGGCGGCATGAGGGCCCGACATCCTCTAGTGGGACCGGTGCTCACAGCACGTGCAGCTCAATTGGCATTGGCCAGAGAACACCAGAATTGGCAGGTCACACGGAGCACATGTGACAGACGTGAAAGGGTCTGGAGAGTGTGTAGGCAGTTCCTGAATGGCAATGATGCCATTGAATGGCCCTCACAGTCCCCAGACTTGAATCCAATGTAGAACATCTGGGACGTTATGTATTGGTGCATCTGATGCCACCAAGTAGTGCCACAGACTCTCCTGGAGCTCACCGATGCCCTAATCTAGGTCTGGGAGGAGATCCCCCAGGACACCGTGTGCCATCTCATCAGGAGCATGTCCAGGCATTGTCGGGGTGCATACAGGCACGTGGGGGCCAGTCAATCTATTGATTCAAAACACTATGAGTTGCCATGATGAAATTCAAGCAAATTGGAACAGCCTGTGATTTCATTTGTGTCCTTTAATTTTTGGTGTGTTTGAATCCGGCCCTCAATTGGTTTGCGATTTAGGTTTCCATTCATCGTTGTTACTTCATTTTGTTCTCAACAAATTACACCACGTTCAGTAAAACATTTTGTTGAACTTGATGAGTGATTTAAGTGTTTGAGCAGCGTATATCTTTATATATATTCAGAAGACAGGGATAATGAACACAAATTAGATATTTGACCTTTCACCCTTAACTGTACTGCCTAATCCCATTTTCCTCTGACATCCCACCACATCCCTCCATGTGCCCCTAAAACCACACCACCCCTACTAGCCCCACCCTAACCACATAGTAGCTACCACCCAGAGCCCGCTCCTCGTATTGTTGTGCCCTACTTTCCTTACACGCTGGCATGCCAAACCCTCACAGCAACCCCGCCCCGCCGTCACGTGACTCTTGCCGCGATGCTGTTACCGTGGCTACTGCAGGAAGATTTCCCGCCAAGCCATCCCCTCCGGACTCCGCCACTGGAGGTGGGGGCAGTGGGGGCGGCGAGAGCCAATCGGGATTCGCCTCTACCCCGGCACCCCCTGGGGTCCTGCGGTGGTCGTCCGCCCGCTCCTCGCTGAGCCAGTCAACGGGGTCTCCGCTGGAATGGGGTGGAATGTAGCCCAGTTTAATCAGATTTGCCGGCCTGATGGTCACACCATTCCAGAAATCGACCTTTGACCCCCTGCCTCCCCATTCAAGGAGATTTTGTGCCTTCAGAGGTGACCCATCCAAAGTAATTATTGTACACAAGTATTCAGACATATATGTATTCCCTTAACACACCGGTTCAACCCACATCCCAAAAAACACGTTCAACCTGTAGGAAACACAAACGCCTCTAAGGCACATGTTCAACTATCAACCAGACCACACCGACATGAAGTAGCACATGCTAAAACTTGCGCAACGTCAATTTGTCTAAACCCCAGTGTGGGGCAAAAAGCACGGCACATTTCTGATTATACGCGGAGGAATTTTGTGCTCAGAGCCGTAACTGATACAGCCCGGCTTTAGTCCTGTGTTTCGATTTGAGAGGAAGCTTTGTCTAAACGGACCAGGCTGTGGCACGCTCGCAATGGGTACTTTCCGTCTCCTGGGTGTTCCTCTTGTTGATTATGTTGTTGTTGTGTTTATCCCAAGCCCACTGCGCTGTTCTGGCCCTCCAGACGCTACAAGGGTGTTTAGACAAATCTCCTGCGAGGTTAGGCTACAGAACGGAGTGAAAGAGAGACTGAAAGAGAGTAAACGAGAGAGTAAAAGAGATGTGGAGTTCGAGTGAGAAGGAGTCAGAGAGGTTGGGGTGTGCAGCAGACCTGCACAAACGCGGAGGTGAAGTGCCACAGCGCGAGACTCCTCAGTAAAGGGAGAGGGAGGTGAATTTTACAGACTGTACATGTCTGGGGCTGGAGGGGCGACGGGCGGGGGGGGGGGTTGGGGGTGGTTGTAGGATTCCCCGACACGACACGTGCCGAGACCACTCCGCCAGGCACTCGAGCGGAAAGCGCCGGCGCGTATCTACCCAGCAACTCGGCCCTCCCCTCTCTCACCCCTCGAATCCCCCCCCCCCCGTCGGCGGCGGAGGCGCACGCCAGGCGGGGGGCTGTCCGTGGTCACACACACACACGAGGGGGGAGGAGAGCGCTTGTTGTCGGCGTGCTCACACACTCGAAGTAATGTGCGCTAACCAAAGTGCCACTACTCATGTGTACGCGCGGCCTCTCACACAACACGCGGCGCGAATGTGCGCATTTGGCGCATGCCGGTGCAGACTTGCATGCCAGACGGGTGGGAACACACGCACACACACACACATTCATAATGGATTATTGTTGAAATGCACTGTGTGATTGAAGCCTCAATTAAGCCTGGATGGGAGCCCGGAGAAACCCTGACCCAGTATCGGGTCAGGAAAAACCTAGCCAGGGGTCCTGGTGTGTCCGGCTTCGAAAACACATTCTCGCGTTACACTTAGCGCACGCACCCACGTGCACGCTCGGAAGCCCGCTGTCATTCATTAACTGAGATGCTGTGTTCTTCTGCACCGATAGTCACGCGCCCTCATCCGAACCGTCATCCACGAGCCCACTGACAAACCGTCACCCGTAATACCATCTGCCTCTCTGTATCTGTCTGTACCTGTCTGTTCATCTGCGTCTGTCTGTTTATCAGTCTGCCTGGGCCGTCTGTGCGGTGGCGAGCAGGTTTTAATCTCTCCCTGCGGTCGGGAGGCAGGACGTCTGTAAAAGGCAGGCCTCGCGACTAATTCTGACGGCCATTGCGCTGTTACTGTCAACTCGTTTACAGAGAGGGGCTGACTGACCCCGGAGAGGCGCCCCGCTCACCTGCCGAGACACACTGGTGGCACAGGATACACGCTGTCAGGCTCACACACACACACACACACACACACATAAGCAAAAGCTGTTCAGAGAGACACAAGTGGAGCGAACATAGAGAAACAGCATGGAAAACACGCCCCTCCTGTGGCGACGGTTAGGGTCAACCACATGTGGTCCAAGCACGGTCGTACCAGGTCACATCATACCTTGGGTGGTCTTTTCTGGAGACGTGTGAGGAATTCTATGTTTATCTCTATTCTTTTGCATTTACATTCAAGTCAGATAGCGGACCCTCGTTCAGATAGTGAGTGGATACGTTGGCATACTTTGTCTCGCATTGGCCCAACCATGAGAATTTAACGGTCCTTTCTTTCTACCAGTGGGGAACGGTCAGGGCCCTAAGAGAGGGCCTGAGGATGGATACAAATCTGTATCTATTTTCATATATTATAATTCATTATTAAATTTTCATTGATTTCATCTTTTTTGTCTTAATTGAGAATATCTTGGAATTCAAACTTGTGTTGTGTTGGAAAAAGAAAAGTTAATATTCAAGATATAAAAATATATTATGAGAATTTTTCTTTGGAAGTCTCTTGGTAGAAATAACCTATCCGGGCTCATTGCTCACTGGCAAGGGCTTCAGGCTTTGAATTGAAGGCCCTAGCCAACGTCACTGACATTGACGTCAATTAGAGCAGCAGTTTGGAATTACAGTAGTGTCAACCAATCACAAATTGTCTTGTAATAGGTGGGACAATTGTTTGATGCCTCAAGGCCCCCGAGAGTATACATCAGATATTCAGAGCCAATTGCGAGCGTTATCTTGTTTTCTCATGGCTTGAGCCTAGTTAGCTGGCAAGCTTTTTGCAGTGAGTGTTTGCAAAAATGGCAATGGCCCGATTGTCAGCCGTGGCTTTGATCTTAATTGAAAAAGACATTATTTTGAATTTAAAATCAAAAGACAGGCTATGTTTACTGACATTGCTGATTTCACAAAGACGGACAGGAGAAATAACTTAATTTGTACATAATAATCATAATAGTGTGTGGACCTTTTGTTTACATCTACATCTTGCTTTTTATTCTCGTTCATAGAATTTTTATTTACAATTTATTTTCAACTTAAGATCACTGGTTGTGTTGTAAAAACTAAGGTAATGACATTGACATCGGATGTACTGGGTACGTTACATTTCATGTTGTGGAGCATTTTGTATTGTTACTTGCTGGAGATTAAATACAGCGCAACTTTTGGTCTCAGACAGCATAATGTCCGTGGTCTTCAAACACTGTGAGCAGTTGTGTGGAGGCGAATTTATTCCGCCACTGTTTGTTTTGGAAAATGCTTCTTTGATATGATCCGACTGGTTTTTCTTCTGACGTGGTTTCTGCCATCGATATTGGCAACCGCTGTGTATGTGCTGCCATTGTAAGCCATTGTAATGTAAGCCATTGCCGAGGTGTGGCTTAGGACTGTTTGACTCTGTCATCAAATAATTACTTCTCCTACATAGTTGTAGGAGCAGAGAAAGGTCTGAAGTCATGCTCTGTTTACACTGGCATCAGAGTTCTCTTTATATGTTCGACGTCAGATCACGTTCCAGAACTGAGGGCCTGGTTGTAATGGTCACGAATAGCCACTGAATGCTCTTCTGGCGGTTCCAGGGTGTTCTCTGATCGCTCCTCGTTGACCACACCTCAAAGACGAGCCAGGGCCGAGCTTTGTGTCAAGCTCTTTCTCTCCCAGGGCACACAAGTACGAGCTGATGCCTGTGAATTTAGTGTACTGTAAAGCACGCAGATTTATGACCGGAGCTCCGAATACAACGCGAGAGGAAAGGGGGGTGACGTGTACGCCACAAATGATTCATTCGCACTTCTATAAACACCAGTGACTCGGGCCCTGGCGTAGCAGAGAGCTGCGGTTGATGGGAAGTTTATATGGGTGTCACATCTGTCGAGAGCTCAAGGTTAGCCGCCCAGGCCGCATACATCTGCATAGCTAATGGTCTGCCGACACAATGCGCCGCGTAGCCAGTTCGCTGCTGTTGGTTTTGCCGTGGTTTGTAGCTTTTCTTTTTCTGAAGCCGGCAAGTGAATTCAGTGTTGTGGAGATTGGGGTCCCAAGGTGGCAAATGTTTTTTTTGTGAATTTGATTGTGTGTGGGTTTGTGTGTGTGTGTGGCTCTGTAAATTTGTGCAGCACAAGTGTTTATGAATGTTTATTACATCATGAACTGCAACAAGAATCAATAATACTGCCTTGCATTCATATATATCAATTCTCATGTCTGTGTCTCTTACTATGTTCCAATAGGATCCGAATTTTGTTTCCGGAATTTCACCAGTCCTTCCGGAGTGATCGAGTCCCCCGGCTTCCCCGACAAGTACCCCCACAACTTGGAATGCTCCTACATCATCATAACTCCGGCCCACATGGAAGTGACCCTGACTTTCTTGACCTTTGACCTGGAGAATGACCCACTGCTGTCGGGAGAGGGTGATTGCAAGTACGATTGGTTGGAAGTTTGGGATGGACTTCCCCAGGGTGAGTCCTTTCCACACTAACACAGTATAATAATATTTACTACTGGTCATGCTTTCTATATGGGACTTTATTACAAATTGAATCTCCAAGATTCTTCAAATACAAAATGAAAACAAATGTAGAGAGCGGGGAGTGGTAGATCCTGACTTTGATGTTGGTCTTCTGACGCTGGTGGGAACTTGCGCGAACTACAAACCAAACACTTCGGCTACATTACCTTAATGGAGTTTTTCCGGCTGGCTTTGTCTTCGTGACAATCCAGGAACTAGCCCGGTGATTAGTCTTTCTTCAGCCGGGGTTGTAATGTCTTGATGTAACTATAAACTAAGACGTTCCCATGACCCGTTCCCCATTCGGTCAAAACAACCTTCACCGTGTCTACATTGCCCCACTTCCCCCGTGGTTCTATCTGGCCTTATCACAGACCACTTCCTTCCTGTTTCTGCTCCTAGCTCCTGATCCCAGGTCTGTTTTGCATGTCCCCCTAACGGCAATGGTTAGGATGTTGGGGGAAGAGAACTGACCCCATATCCGTACAGAAGGGGGGATAGTGAAAATGCAGGGCGTAATGGCAATCGTTTGTTTTGGCGGCGCTGCGGGTGTAGGGCGGGGTTTCATAATATGCCACCGGCAGGCATTGGGAAAATTAGGGGAAAGGCTTTACACAAGCTGGAAAAAGCTTCGAAGAATGTTATCAAAGAGTTTGATATCTGCCGCAGGGGCGAGGATCAAGATGTTGTTAGATTAGTGCGGGGGAGGATTTTTTTGACTCTCACTTGGTTCCAGCGTTTTACACTTCAAATGGTCGCAGTCAGTTCTGTAATCGCTCTGTGACCAGAGATTAGACCAGAGTAGATTCATAAAAAATTCAAATGAAATAAGTTGTTTTATGCGGTGGGACTCTGCAAACTCTGTGTTAGACTGAATGGAAATGGAACCCGGTCCAACATCGTCAAGGACGTCAGTCGATACAGTAAAAAGTCTTGAGATCCTGAACAAAAGAAACGGAAAGCTGATTTGGGGAATCTATAGGAACAGCGTGTGTGCTTGTGTAATCCTGGGGGGTTGGGTGGGATTGAGAAGATGTCGTGAGTAATCTTAAATCATCTCCGCAGTGGGTCTAAATCCTTAACATCACAAGGTGGAGTGACTCGCATTGAGATAAACTCTTTCCGTTCTTTTCCATTGGATCCTTACATAGAACTCCGGCCTTCACCTGGAAAGAGCGCTCATGATGGACGTTGTCTCACATTCTGTAACATTTCCTGATTCTAGTAATGCATTTCGTGTTCCCAAATATGGTTTAACATACCCATACTATAAATGGTATGTAAAACACCTAAAACCATCGAAACACCATGAAACCATGTCTTTTATACAAGGTGTGTTTTTCATTTCCAGTTGGCCCTCTGATTGGCCGGTACTGTGGAACTAAGATTCCTCCTGAGATCAAGTCGTCAACAGGCTTCCTGTCCCTGTCCTTCCATACGGACATGGCGGTGGCCAAGGATGGCTTCTCCGCCCGATACAACATGACCCACAAGGAGATCAGCGATAGTGAGTTGCTCAACCCCGTCCCTCCCTTTGGTTTTTCTCTTACCCCCTTTCAAATTCCACCTCTCTTTTTTATTTTCCCTTCTCTCTCTTAATGTCCTGGTTCCTCCCCACATCTCGCCGTGTTCTTAATTGACGTGTTCCATGCGGCGTCTGTCAGAGTGTTCGGTCTGCTGCAGGGGTCTCTGTGTGATTTCCTCCTGCGATCTTTGCCAGTCTCAATATGTTCTGTTGTCTTTTTCCTTTCTGTTTCTCACACACTCTCTCTCTTGTTCTTTCTCTCACTTTTCCCCCTAAATGATTCACCCCCCCCCCCCACTAAATGATGCCCCCTCCCCCTAAATGATTCACCCTCCCCCTAAATGATTCAACCTCCCCTTAAATGATTCACCCTCCCCCTAAATGATGCCCCCTCCCCAGCATTCCACTGCAGTACGGCGTTTGGTCTGGAGTCCGGAAAGATCTCGGACGACCAGATCTCAGCCTCCTCCTTCTTCTACGATGGCCGCTGGTCCCCTCACCAGGCCAGGCTGAACAACGAAGACAACGCCTGGACTCCCAGCGAGGACAGCAACAAAGAATACATCCAGGTCAGACGGGGAAACAAAGTCCCAGCCACAGAGAAATGCCTTCTACCTTATGTGTGTGTGTCGAATATCTTCCCAGATATTATTTTTTCTTTTCTAGTTTTGTCAATTCCTTCCTGATTTGCCACTTGCTTGGGGAGTGTAAACAAATGTTTCCCATGCCAATGAGGCACTTTAGTTGAATTGAGTGAGCGAGTGAGAGTAACAGACATAGCTACACAGCGAGAGAAAGATGAGGGAAAGACAGACACACAACGCGCGCAGACACACACACACACACAACACAGCACACGCATAGAGAGCTGTTGCGCGATGCCAACTTTCATATCACTTGATAGATGAGCGTTGCTCTCTGCAGGAATGCTCTGTTAACAATGGAAGAGTGCGCCATTGATTTATTGTTCCACCACCCCCTTTTCCTTTGATAACTGCCCTATCTCAGCAACAGGCCCGTGGGGGTGGGGGGGAGAGAACTCCCCACTGCCGGTGTGACAGATAGGCCGAGCTCTAAACCTGACTGGGGTGTCTGGCTCTATTTATGAGAGTTTATGACTCCAAGAAGAGCAGGAGCAGAGTAGTCGTTTCCCAGCCCTGTCTTCCCAATGGCTCCACTTCATTTTGAGTCCTGAACGGCGTGCAAATGGTCGGTATGTGTGGGGGATAGGAGTGTGGCGGACGGGAGAGTGGAAAAGAAAAGATCACCGCTAAATTGATTTGTGCTCTGTAGATTCATTCTAGGGTTTTTGTTGTTTTGCACTTCTTGGTTTAAAAGAAATGTATCTTTTGTAATTCTGAAATGCATCTAATTACATGCTTGTAATCATTTGCTCCCCCCCTCGCCTCTCTCTCTCTCTGTCTCTCCAAACCTACTCATCCCTCCCAGGTGGACCTGCACTTCCTTAAAGTCTTGACAGGCATCTCCACTCAGGGGGCTGTTTCCAAGGAAACCCAGAAGTCCTACTATGTGAGCACTTTCAAGCTGGAGGTCAGCACCAATGGAGAGGACTGGATGACCTATCGCTATGGCAAGAACCCCAAGGTAACCAAGAACCCTGACTTCTTAACAAAACCTATAACCCTGATGTGGAACCTGAAACCTAGATCCCCAATATTCAACCGCCGATGTGTAACCTGAAACCTGAGCGTTTGTTGGTTGTGGATGGGTATTTGCGTCACAAGCCTAGCCAGTATAACTGAAAAACACCACAAAGCGAATTTGGTTGCAATGTTGGCCGCAGCATCTCCTTCCATGTATTTAAATGACCAAAATGTAGATGTAATTTCCACATAGGTCATGTTGGATTAAATGAATGAATAACAAACCACGGCGAGTACACTGTGTGTGGTTGACCTTCTTCCTCTACATTAGATACCGCTAATGAAGATGAAAAAAGCATTGCTAATTTTCGAACTATATCCGAGCTATCGAGGCCAGGGTCCGAATTACCTGTCAATTACGTGGTAATGATTCACTGCAAATGACTGGGGAGAACTGGGAATTCCTCCGCGATTCTTGTTGGGAATGCGCATTGACATGAGTCATGACCCCAGCCCAGGAAGTGTCTTACTGATAAAGTGAGGAAGGAGGGACAGAGGGAGGGATGAAAATGTAGGTAGGAACCTGTCAAACATGAACAATAGAGTCCTCTGTGTGCCCTTATCTATCTCCCCTATTCATCATCCTCTTCACACACACACACCTGAGGTTGTAAACACACCTAAAATGGGTATGAGGTGGATGCCTATCAGGGTGTGTGTGCAAACATGTGTGTGTGTGTGGGTTATGGTTGCTTTAACCCCACATAGGACATCAGTAGGAAAAAGAGTTATAACCCGTTCGCCAACCATACAGTAAAAGAAACACCGGAGAGGGTGAACGTAATGCATGACCTCCGACCTACATATATATGTTAATGCCCCAGTAGACTGTAAAAAAGAGAAGATTAATCTGCTTTTTTAAACCCTCTCCTCCATAAATGGCCCCTGACTGTCTGGTGTACTGATTGCTTTGGGTGGTGATGGCGGGGGCCGTACACTGTCTGTAAAGCGATTATTTTAAGGAAACGATGGGGAAATGGGTTTCGAATGAAATTTGGAATCTCAACAGCTGTAGTCTCCCCACCGACAACAAACCCATGATCCCTGACCTTGAGGCACCGCACCAGGTCTGTTGGAACCGGGAGAAATGTTTTATTAAGTTGGGGACGTGCGTAGGTCTGTCTGATAATCTTTGGAACATACGGGTACCTACCGACACAGGCATATGCCTGACCTGGGCCCTAATAGAGTTCAAAATTAGGTCCGTTTTCCTGCATTGCTCAGTTGTTAGTTTGGGGCACCCACACAGAGTTGTGGGTGTCAGTTTTCATATGGGGCCAGTACAAAAAACGGTATGAAAATGTTTGAAGTCACTACTGTAACTCGCTGTGGATAAGAGCATCTGCTAAATGCTTCAATATTTATAAAAAAAGTTCAAGATTGGCTGGGTTCCACAGAGCACTTTTTAAACTACAGTAACATTCCCAGCTCTACAGACATATACAGCTCCCCGCCAGAAACAAAACTTCAGTTCCAAAACAATGCTAAAACAATACATATATGTAGTTTCTCAAAAAACAATATTTTGTAATTGTCCTTGCCAAAGTGCTTAGTAGGGGGATAATGGCTTAGGTCAGGTACACTTACACCCACAAACAAACCCCAACCCTCATGGAGACAGGGTTAGTATGTTGTAAAAACATCCCAGCATTTATATTGTTGTGTTGCGCCACAACATTATTTCTAACCGGTTCTTTAAATTGGCATCATATGGATGCATACAATTTACATTTGACAAAGGACAGTTTGCTTCATCAGGAAAATAATCCAGCAGCACCAAGACATTATTACTATACTATTCAGTTCTTCTCAGGGCAAATCACGTCTGACATTTTAAAGTGAAAATGACAAACGTAAGACTTGTTCTTAAACCACATCATGACAAGATATCAAAAAAAAATCTTCATATTGTCCATCGTACTGTGTCTTTGGTAGGCTTCCCGTCAGGCTCTTCTTATCCGTTTATGTCCGGAATTGCATGGGACTTGGGAAATGCAGTGTTTTACTGAGTAGGAAGTACCAATAAAGAAAAATCCTTAGCAAAAACCCAACCATTTGAGCTAAAAGCTAGTCTGTTTAAAGGTAACGAGTCTGCTAGTCTGTTTCAAGGTGACTTTCCCAGGCAGCACGAAATTGGATAAATGTATGCCACTGTGCCATATTTGTAAAAGTTGTCCTGCCACAAAAATGGTAAAAGGTACAGACTTACACCTAGACTTTGTGAAGGAACACCAAAGTGTCAGTGGTTGTTTTACTCTGACCCACACATGCTTGACAATCTGTCTGAAGGTAAGCTAAGTGCTCTCGCTGCAGAACTGACACAAGACAATTTGGGTTCTGCTCACGACAAAAGTGGTCGGAAACATAATTAAAAAAATAACAAGCCCCATCCAAGAACCAGGGGTCTGTTGGAGGGCCACGCCATCGGCTCTGGTCATCCGAGTTTTGTACATCTACATCCTTGACAATCAAAAATCTAGTTCCCAAATGATATGTTGTGTGACCATCTTCGAAAACAATTAAGGGCTTAGACCTTTTAATCCAACTAAGGTGGCGTGCAGACAGATTGACAGCGATAGATTTAGCCTGGCTTTGTGAACCTGAGCCTGGAGAGAAAATGTACGTGTTTAAACCGGGGAACACGATAGGGAGGAATGGCATTGAAGGGGAGGGATTTACCCTACCAATTGTCATTTGAGAGGTTCCAGCGGAACGGGGGTGGAGTGGACACTGCACATGCACTTTCTGTCCTGTCAGGTATGAGTTGACTGTAATCGCAGGGATTGGCTTCCTGTCTGTCTGCTTGCTTGAGTCTGTGTGCACGTGTGTGTGTAATTGCACGTGCAGGGTGCCTAGACACAGAGACAGCGGCAGGGGTTCTGAAGTCATAGTTCCGTAGCGGCGACAGAAGGCTGGACATATCAGAGGCTTTCGGGGAGCGGATCTGAGCTATCACAACAGGGGAACTTTCATTAGCGCTAGCGATATAAGCGTTTCTCATTGGGCAAATTCAGTTTTACGCCTCTCTGCCTCGACCTTTCCAGTGACTACACCCTGCCTGTAAATGCGACAGGAATGGCACTAGAGAAAATATTTCCATCTGTGCCCGTCGTTTTTTTCTTTTTCCTGGGACATGTGGGACCCGTTATATTGCCATCGTACTACTCAAACGCGTGCGCGCCTCGGTAATTAACAAGGCTCTGTCACGCTCACGTACAAAACATATATGCACACAGAACAAAAACGCACACACAATCAGGCGAAAAAGACATAAACGCACACATTCTCTTTCTGTCACTCACACACATTATGCCGGAATGGGTGGAATCACATTAGCCCAAATAATAAACAGACGTGTGCGACAGAAATGCATTGTTCTTAGCGAGCTAAATGTGTCACTCTAACCGGGAGGAAAACAAACCACACAGTCAGACACAGTAGCAGTGTCAGACACACACACACACGCGTGCACAGGCTAGGACGCACATGCAAAACACACACACAGCAATCAGAAGTGCCAACACATGCAAACACATAACAGCGCAGAAGAGCGTACCATCGCCCGCTAACACACACACACAAGCTAACCCATACAGTTGAGAAGGGAGAGGATGAAGGAAGTGGGGCGGAATGGAAGACATTGACAAAAACAACAGCATGAGGGGGTGGGAGACCATTTCAAATGAGTGCTGTACAGCATCCACACACACACACACACACTATAGCCCCATAGGCCCCGTCTTCAAGCCACTAGTGGAGGGCAGCCAGTTGGAACCAGTTTCTACTGTCAACATCTTCATACGGAGCGAGGGAGGGGTGGAAGGAGGAGGGGATGGATGGATGGGTGGATGGAGAGGGGGAGACAGAGAGAATAATGTATTGTGCAGAGCCCTGCCACATCTCCTTGTGGTGCCATCAGCTTCAAGGGGAAACCCAGCCAAGACTGCCAAAAGAGCAGATAGAAAGAGAGGGAGAGAAGATAGACTTGGAGAGGAACACAGAGAGGGAGAGAGGAAGAGGGAAATAGATGGAGGGTGGAAAAGAGTGGAGGAGAGTGAGCAAATGGATTATCTCCGTCTGAGTAGAGCTCTGTCTCTCTCCATCTCATAATTCAAATCAAATGTCCTTATTAGCATGACTTAACGATGTCCATTATTGACAAAGCTTACTTTGGAAATTAAGTGCTTACTTTTTTGCTTTGTCTCTCAATCTCTCTCTAAAGGGGATGTTCTCGTGACTCTAGCAATAGGGCACACTCACATATTAGCTACAGTTTTGCCTTTGTTAGTCGCTTTCCTGTCCACTTTGTATTTCGTTTCGTTTCTGGGGGGGTGGGGTGGGGGGGTTGTCAGGGGGAGTTACTTTAAAAGCCCAGTCTGACACCACCTCCACACATGCATACGCAGTCTCTTTCGTGGTGACCCCATTCTTCTCCGGGGGGTCATCAATAGTTAAACACACACAGTGCGTCTGTACCGCCAATATCCTCTACAGGCATTTGACCATCCAGTAAATGCGGGAGGACTAGGTTAGGGGGTTCGTTTTTTGGGGGGTGGGGATCGTTATAATTTAATGACCCGCCACATGAGCAGACACACACAACATGACACGTTAATTATTTAGCCCTCTTTGCCCAAGGTGCTGAGTGGGGGCGGAGTTTGACCAGTTACCCCCACAACACACCCTCCCCTCCGTCGTTGTCAGGCAGATTAGAGGGGTCGGCCAGGCGACTGGCTGATTGACACCCACAGCCTGCCATGGCAACAGTGGTCCGACCCAGGAAATCACATACAAAAACACTAGAGCATTTAAATTCACTGACATAGACATTATATTGTAACACACAAAAACACATGCTTAAAACTTTGTATCTTATCTTACAGAGATGATTGGGATATTGAGGTCAGGGGTCAGGGTGTGACATGGGGAAGGATGATGAAACTGAGCAGTTTTTTCTCCCTGTCTTTACATCACCTCTCACTTCCTCTCATATCCTACTATTTTTAAGTAAAAGTACCTTTATTGAAATTGACAAAATTGGCTATCAACAAATTAATTGAAAATGTTGATAGCAAAAGTCGCACTCCATCTGCCAGACATTATTAGGAATTGTAATTACAATTTGATAAACTTAATAATCACATACCTACATTTCGTCTTAAGGTCTTTGATGTCTCCTTGTAAAAAGTAATTTGTTGTAAAATCTATTCTTATTTAGAGTACATGGTAAATGGTGTTTTGGCACGTTAAAAGACAGTTACATTATCTCTATATTGATTGAGATCTGGCAACCCCTATGTTTACCTTGTAGACAGATCTGTGGCTTTGGACCATGGAGGTTGAATAAACACACACACCCACAAAGACCAGGTTAATAAGTAGCATTCACCTCTTTTGGTGGACGTACCACAGAACCCTTGCAGCCAATCAGAACATTTCGTGCCTGAAGTCATAAACCCAGATACAAAATAGACAAGAGAAGCAATACATCTGCTTTTGAAAAGGATTCACTGCATTACATATGACATAGAGCAGTGTTTCTTAAGCCTGGTCCTCCCCCAAGCGGTGCCCATTTCAATCAGGTGTGAATGCTTGGGCAAAAACTAAAATGTGCACTGTTTGGGGTCCCCGGGACCAGGATTGAGAAACATTGACATAGAGGACCAACCAGTAGGAACATTCCTTAAAACAAGAAGTGGATGTATCACTAGATGGACAATAATCCCTTACAATGTCCAACTCCGTCTGCCTCTGCGGTCAGCTAGGATGTCGTCCCCACACGCAGTACACGTTTTTGTTTTTGCCCAAGCACTCACAGACGAACAGTGTGGTGCATTTCACGACACTATCTGTTTCTACAGCATTTGCATCCTAAATGGAACCCTAGTCACCCTAGTGGAACCCTAAGCAACCCAATGGGTCCCAGTCATCAGTAGCGCACTAAGTAGATGATAGGGTGCCGTTTGGATCGACCACAGTGCCTTAGGCTCTTCCTTCCTCTCAGTTTCTCTTTTATTCTACAACCAAGTCACTACAACCAAGTCATTATAACTGTTATTTAGAGGGTGTTTAAGGAGGCTTGTTAGTCTTTCTCTGGGTGTGTGTGTGTTATTGTGTCCTGTTTCTGACTGCCAGTAAGCCTCATTTGAGAGGAAGCGGTGGAGAGGGGCAGATAGGGGAGAGGGAGATTAATTGGAGAGACAGATTGGGAAGTTGTGTGGAGGAAGTCCCCCAGACCGGATAGCCTGATAGAAGATGAGGTGAGATGTCTCTCAACGCTGGTTCCTCCCAACTGGCTTTTGAACCCTCTGTCTGTCTATTTGTCGGTTTGTTTCCTGTTTTTTGTGTCTGCGTTATGTCGTTGTTTGTTGACCTGTCTGGTGTGTGTCTGTTTGTATGTCTATCTGGTCTTTATTTTCTGTCTGTATCTGTCTCTCTGGTCTGTTTCTGTCTGTCTCCCTGTGTCTGTTCCTTAAGCAGATGGGGCTCCTGTCTTGTAGTACCTTTTCAGTCTGACCTCTAGCCTCTCCCTGGAGGAAAGGGAGGTGTCAGGATGGGGACGGACATGAGGCGGCGGATGCCACAGCAAGCATTTCCCCGACATGACCTTCTGTTACTTTTACAGAACACCCAAACTCTTCTTACCTTGCCATGTTAAGTCTCACAAAGCTATATTCACGGTTTTGACTCTCCAGGCAGGTAGTATGTGTGTGGGGGGGCGGGGCATGTGTGTGTGTAACTATCTGTCAAACCCCTTCCAGCCCTCACCTTTTGCCCCACGAACACAGGCAGACAGCTGCGCGTTTGTCAATGGATACGGGTTTGGGTTGTCTGTGCTTAGCCGGGTCTCCTTATGGGTGAAGCGAAGCGCTACTCTTGCTGCGGATGGTCGATGTGTAGGTGCTGCATTTGAGAAAGAAAAATAAGGAAGTATGCAAGCTTAAGATTGAGCAGAAGAAAACAATTTTTGTAACTTGCTCCAATGAACAATAAAAACAGTATGTCGATGCGAATGATTGACTTTCCTACGGGTAGACGGCGACCCCTCTTTTTGCATGTCCTGGTTCCACACACTGTAGCATGCTCTTATCTAAACCGACTTGCTGTTATGCGTGTGTACATTTATAAAACAGGCAGTTTTTGAATGGAACCCAGTATCCAGAGGTTGCAGGCGTCATGATTTACCAACTGAGCTGAAGAGGATTCGCTCCATTCAGTTTGTGTGTAGTGGTCAAGTCTCACCAGCTCTTGTTCTCCCTGCGTCCTCCAGATTTTCCATGCTAACACAGACCCGTCCGAGGTGGTGTTGAACCGCGTGCCCCAGCCCGTCCTGGCCCGTTTCGTGCGCATCCGACCTCAGACCTGGAAGAACGGCATCGCCCTGCGCTTCGAACTCTATGGCTGCCAGATCACAGGTGTGTTTGTGTGTGTGTGTGGGTTCATCCTTTATGTCACACTATTAACCCGGCACAGACAGGTAACACACAAAGCAACCAGAGCATTAGCCTAATAAATGTTTCTCAGTTAGCGCTTCTCCAATCACTCGCCTCTCATTCCTTGCTTTCGGCCTCTCTTGCTACTTTCATTTGTTCCAGTCCCTTGCTATAATTATATTCGCTGTTCTTGTTAAATTTTTCCTCTCCCTATCGCTCTCTTCCTCTCTCTCCCTATATGTCAGCCTCCAATTTGTTCTCTCTATCGTCTCCTTTCCCCGGCATTGCGTCTTTCCCTCTCCCGGTGCTGTCACGTCAGGATATCAAGTCCTTTCTGCTTTTAACCTCAACCACCTCTCTAAGGAAGGATGTCATGAAAAAATGTCCCTATCAATCATTCATTATGCTCCTGTTCACTTGTCTTGAACTGTGATTCTGAGAGATAGAGAGAGGGAGAAAAAGTGAGATGAGGAGAGACAGGGAGAGAGAGAGAGTTTCCTGGTACTCCCGGGCGAAATGTTAGGCCCACTGTCACAGTTCAGGTACATACTTGCAGTCGTACAGACAAAGCTGGTGACCTTACATCAATCCCCCCACTACACACACACTTTCCCATCGCCATTTATCCATAATTGAACTCTTTAGCTTGTGCTGTGACATAACAGCATGAAACTTTCATAAACCGTCAACCTTACTGAAGCTCTAATCCGTCTATCGCAGTTTTTTGTAGCTCTCTCTTTTCCTCGTAAATGTGTCTCCCCGTCTCCTTCCGCGCTCTCCTTGTTCTCCCTCCCTTTCTCCTACGTGTCCTCATCTGTCATGTAACTCCACCCATACATGTTCACATATCTGCTTCTGAGGAAAGTGATTTATTGACCAGTGTGGCTCTTTTCGCTTCCTCTTTTGTCTCATCAAATACTATTGTTTATTTGTTATGGAGTAAAAAAGTGGTTTGTAATGTTTTCTTGTAAATCTCTCCCTCATTTCCCCTCCCCTTCCGTCCTCTTCAGACGCTCCGTGTTCTGAGATGCAGGGCCTCCTTTCAGGACTCCTCCCGGACTCCCAGATCTCGGCGTCCTCAGCCCGGGATATGCTGTGGTCCCCTGGGAACGCCCGCCTGGTGGCCAGCCGCTCGGGCTGGTACCCCGCCCCCTCTCAGCCCCTGGCCGGCGAGGAGTGGCTCCAGGTGGACCTGGGAGTCACCAAGACGGTCCGGGGGGTCATTACCCAGGGGGCGAGGGGCGGGGAGGGGACGAGCAACACGGACAACAGGGCCTTCGTGCGGAAGTACCGCGTGGCTCACAGCCTGGACGGGAAGGACTGGGGGTTCATCATGGACCCCAAGACCAGCCTACCCAAGGTGGGTGTTGAATGGAGGGAACATGGCTGAGGGATGGGGAGTCGATAGTGTCAGGGGAATCCTGTTTGAACCCTAACCGGCCTACTGTGTTTAAATCTGTTCAGATCAAATCCACTGCGTGCTCATTTTGTTTTACCACAGGAACTTCCTGTATCTAGGTTTGGTGTTGCTCAGTAAGCTACGCTCCTGTTTCCTATATGCCGCAGATATTTGAGGGGAACACTCACTACGACACGCCAGAGTTACGCCGTTTTGAGGAGACCCCGGCCCAGTTCATCAGGATCTACCCAGAGAGGTGGTCTCCCGCCGGGATCGGGATGAGAGCCGAAATACTCGGCTGTGACCTGCCAGGTACGATCGCAACACCTGTGGAACAAGACCATTTGTTTATGTACACCCCCCCCCCCTGCCAACGTAGTTTTCTTCCCGTCAAGCTACCTCGGTCAATTCATAACTGTTTTAATAATTTCACGGTGGCGCTTTATGTTGGCGGCCTGGATACTGATGCGCTAGAGCAGGGGTATTCAATTAAAATGTATAGAGGTCCAATTAGACCAAATTACCTCAAGGAAAGGTCCGGAACATCATGTCTTATTTGCAGTATGATTCAGAGCCAGACATATTGAAGTAGTCTAGAAATGATATGTATGTAGTAACTAACGGACTCTGAAATAAAATTAAGATTGTACAATTCAACAATATTTAAACAACATTTATAGTCAGTTTTAATATTGAACTTGAATTATAAATGGTTAAATACATAAGTGCTTTTGAGCTTTTTTGACTGGTTAATTCTAGAAAAATGCTTGTTTGTATTTTGATAACGCCATTTCGCAAGCAACTTTATGGGAACATTTGTTAGTTCGTTGTTGGGCAGTGAATGAATGTGTTAAGATTTTGTGGATTGATCATATTGGGCTCTTCGTTAAGATTGTTACATTTCTGTGCCCTCAGTTCGGATCTGTCATCTTGTTTGGATGTGTGATTTTTCTCGTAGTCGCGCTTCACGTTGCCGCTTTTAATCACCATGGTTTCGGAACATATTAAAACTTATTGGTTTTGAACTAACCGTGGGAAGTATGAACAAGTGAATAAGTGTCAGTCCACATTAAAAGCTTTGTTTTCGCTGTCTGCTTTGCTCTTTCTAGAGCACGCCATGTGAAATAACTTTTTTCTGACTAATTTAGTTCCCAGACTATTGGACTACCTCTCGTCTATCTTCGGTTTATGTCAGTGTGTATCACTCGAATTAGAGGCCAGTGCACAAATTTGATTGGCTGAGTAGCTTCACCTTGGGTGATTTACAAGGCATATGTGATTGGACTCCTGGGCCACTAAACCAGTGCCGTAAAGGCTAGAAACGTTGTGCGGGAAAAATGTAAACGTTCCGTCAAAGTGTATTAATTCTCAAAAATATATCGGTTATAGGTCCTGGTCCGGATAGGACACCGCCTGGGTCCGGACCCGGACCGCAGTCCGCCAATTAGTGACCCCTGCTCTAGAGATCAGTCATACTGTCAACAAAATAAATTATATTGGTTCATTAGCAAATGCTTGCTCGCATTACAGTGATCAACTGTAAACTAGCCTGCTAGACGACACTTCCTGGTCCTTAAATCAGCAAGTCTTCACACTGGAAACCACAGGGCGATGTCACCAATATTGTGTTGCCCATTTATTTCTTCGTTTGTTTTTTCATAGTCAATGCCGTCGCAAGCCTCTCGTTCAGCAAACAATTGGCGGGTCTGCTGGATGAAAATGGGAGTCGAAAAATGAGATATGGGAGGGTTCATTTAGAGACAGACAGGAGAAAGGAATCTGTCCCGCGGGACACAGGGTGTAAGTGTGCATGCTTGCACACACACACACACACATGCACTCACTCACCCAACCTTTGCTGAAGTGGTCTGCTATCCAGATGTGTGTGTGGTAGTAAACACATCTGGATACACTGCTCTCAGAGGACGGCTGCGCTGAACACCTACACACACATGCGCACACACACGTCAGCTCCACCTGTCACACGCAGGCCCAAACGGCCACCTCGATTCCGCCTAACACTCAAACACTCCGTTTGTACAAACAAACACTCTACCATGACTCCTATTGGGACTACACAGGATCTCTAAGTTTCAACACATACATGCACGCACACACACCAAATCCACACACCATCCTAAGCCAGTGAATTGATTTAGGTCGTGAACCCCTTCCTAGATCTCTCCGTCACTCCAACCCTTTCCGCTGCTGCCCCTAGTGGCTGCTACACACTTAAAAATAAACGATTCTCCAGTATGGTTTGGGATTTAATCGCGCAATCGTTCGGCACCCCTGTCGCCTCAAAGCTCCTGCAAGCCCCTCCGGTGTTAGCCCTGAAGTATGTAAAAGACATTGAGAACAGGAGAAAGAGCCCTGTCCCCACAGGTTTCCCTTTACAGGCCATGCAGGAGATCCCAGAAAGACTTGGTATAACACAACGTTGTAGCTCCAGTAGGATTTGTGTGCTGCCTCGTCACAAATATGGGAGGACAGGACATGTTGTGTCCTGTTGTGTCCTCCATTTTTAGGCTCCTGACACAGAAAGTCTCTTCCTCCTACTATATCTTTCTCTTACTAAAACTTCCTCTTACTATCTCTTGCTTGATTTCTTCCTCTCTTTTTATATCTCTCTTTGTGTCTCTCAATGTCCTCCTGTATCCTTCTTTCCTTAATTCCTCCCCTCTCCATCCCCTGTCTCTCTTTCCTTCTTTCTACCTCTCTTTTTCCCCTTAACGATCTCCTCCCTCTCCCCCTCTCTCTTCACCTCTCCCTTCCCGTAACTCTCTCCTTCTCTCCCCCACCACATTAAATCCCACACATGGTTCTCTCTTTTCTCTCTCTGTTTCCCAGGCATATTGCGTGGGTCTTTCAATGTTTTTGTTCTTTGCTCCTCTTCTGTTTTTTATCATCACTCCCCCCCTCTCCATGCTCCGCTGTCCGTTCCAGGCTCTTTGGAACAAATACACACAAACGCTCTCACACACATATAACCGCCTCCGGGAGTGTGTGTGTTTAATCTATGGCAAATCTGGTAAAGTGAGGTCATTTGGCCAGTCTTCACTTGGGTGGGGAAATGTTATGTTTTCCCAGCATGCACACTGGCATCCTGAGGAGTGTGCGGTCTTGTGTGTGTGCGTGTGTCTATGTGTGTGTGACTGTGTGTGCATCTGTGCTTGTATCTGTTTGCGTACGCTGCCAGGCAGAGAATTACAGAAAGGCTCTTTACATAATTGAAGTTTTTTTCTCCCTTCTCATATTTTGCTGAGTCAGATTGTTTGGAGAGAGTGATGGCTGTTTTCCAGAAGGGGAGAACTGTGAGATCCAAATATAATTTAATTAAATGAATAGAATAGAATGGTCCTAGATCCTTCATGTCGTTGAAGGCTTTCCCTGCATGTGGGAACTGATTCCCTAAATGAGGGAGCCTAGCTTGAGTCAGATTTTAGCTCCACCAGGAGGCCTCCCACACCTGTAGGAAGTCACATTGACGCTGTATCAGGGAGACCTCTTGGTGAGGCTCAACAGCTATGCAGGGACTGGCTGGCAGGTCACGACTCCTCGTCCCTCCCGTTACATCCTGACACCTCTATCTCACACACGCACACACACACGCACCATTGTCAAACCCCACAAAGGGTATAGCAGTTTACACCATAACAAGGCCTAACCTTTTAACGCGCATAGATCCAAAGTTCTAGAGGAATCTTTTGTGGAATATTGTGTATGGCTGTGCTGGGGCACATGTTCCTGTTGGCCATAAGCAATTAGGACACCGACTAGCACCAGCAAGTCTAGAGGAAGAAAGGTTGAAAACTACGGGGGATGAAATAACAGCACACAAATCCACAGAACAGAGAGAGTGGGGAGAAAAGAGGATAAAAGAAAGGGCTTGGATGAGAAATTTGCTACAGAGGCTAATGTCAGATTAGCATCAGGCTAATGTCAGATTAGCATAGCGCTAATGTCAGAGACCCCAAGCTGAGCTCTATCCTTTTATGTAGCAGCAGTTAGGGGTATTCCTCCACATTTGCCGACATCCGGCCGTGTTTGTTTCATCCGTTTGGTTTGTTTCCCAACAGGAGGTTGTCACACACGCTAGATGTAAACAATCGATCGTCCATCGGGTCCATATTTGGACCGCCATGGTCTCTGAGGGAATTGTTTTAATCACAGCAGGACTTGTTTCCTTCTTCCTGCTTATGAACTATGAGCTACTTCCTTAAATGTTTGTTTTTTCAATGCATTTCTTACAGCGCTAGCCATGTCCAAGAAGTGTCATTGCACTGATATACCATAGCTAGCAGCAGTTTGGGTGTGTACCACCTATAAATTATGTCTTAAGGACATTAAGAAAATGTGTAGTGGCATCTTTCATACCCATTAAACACAGAAGCCCACTTACTTACTTTAAAGGTTGGAACCTGTGAGAAAAATCTCTGTAAATATTTTTATGATACCAAATACTGCCTCTGCCTTTTGCATTTGCATCAGAGCTTTGTCAACGTCACTAAGTGTTAGCAATGTCAAACAATATCCCCCACTTAACTGTCTGTAGTGTCTATATCAAATGTTTGTACTAATCTTTATATATTAATTATTTTAATATGTCAGGAGGGTTGTGACTGAAAAATGGTCCCATGATGAGATAGGCTGCCGGGGGTGTTTGATCATATAATTAGTGTCCTGGTTAGATGTGGTTAGACAGCAGAGATGAACCAGACCTTTCTCGCAGTCGTTGCATAGCAAAACAGTGGTTGTTCCATCTGGTCCAGATAACAAAGCTATTCTGATTTGATAACATTCCTTATGCAGTTTCTGGACCATGTGCTGCTGTTAGGTCTGTGTGTGTTGTGCCTGTGAGATAGACAGAGTCCATTCCGTAGTGTAGGGAGGGGGACTGGCTATGCTCATCCATCACATGGAGCCACTGATGTTGGCTCCTGGCCTTGGCCCCAGCCACTGGTCTGACTGAGCTGTTTATGGGGGTGGAGACAGGGCAGGTCCAGAGAAGGAGGCAGATGTCTGGCTCGAGAGACCCAGAGAGGGTGGGAGGTGCCTGCCTTAAAGACACGACATTACCGGCGTTCGGTGCCATCACCGTCTGGCTCGGCTCACCACCTCTTTTGGGAGATAGGATGAGAGGGAGGGAGGGATGGCGGGAAGGAGGGGAAAGTCATCTCACATCTTTACAGCGATTAAACTCTGTTTTAGGTGCTCGTTAGCGTTCATGGTTGGGGAGCAGGGATAAAATTAAAATAAAAGGTCAGAAGCTTGCATTCCCTTAGCAGTGAAGATGAATTTATTATGTTTCATCCCTTTATCGCATTATTGGGAACATTTTTCTGAATTACTGTTATTTTTAATGGTGGTTTTATCCAGCACATCTCAACCTTTCGCCGATGATCAAAAAATCAACCAAACACTTACCAATATCTTTGGCCATCCTTTCCCATTACAGTGTCCGATGTTAATCCTATAGATTGGCCTGAGCTTTTTTGTGTGACCTCTGCAGCATATAACAGGTTTTTAGCATGTTGGATGTAAGTGACCGTACGTATGTGTCTCCATAGAAACCAGCACACTGGCCATCACGATCGCGCCTCCGATGGAGACTAGCACCGCCCAGAGACCGGCAACAGGTGAGTGCCTGTAACCCCTAGTGACAGCAGATACCGTAGGCTATCGTAGCTGGGGAGATTCTGCCTGGGGTTGGTTTGTTTCCATTTATTTTCTTGATTTTTGATTGTTTTCCCTCTTCTTTCGCCCTTTCCCTGCTATTGCCTTCAGTAGCTACTGGGGGCGGAGTCTGTGACTTTGAGCAGGGTTTGTGTGGCTGGACCCACGACCCCAGTGCCCCGCTGCACTGGTTCCTCCACAGCAGCTCCAGAGCTCCGGCCCAGGGCCCCAGCGTGGACCTCTCACTGCCTCCCACTGGTGAGTCTCCCAGGGCATAGCACGGCTACCCCCCCCCCCCCTTATTAGCATTGGCAATGCTGGAGACAGTAGTGAAAATAAGTTAACTAGCCAGCTGAGCTTAAGAGATGTTCTTAAGAGACGGTTGCGCTATTATCTGGTGTTTGTACACATCTGGATTGTCGATTTGAGCTCCAGCCCGGTTTTGTGAAAACACAAAGGCTAACACACACACACACCCACACACACACACTAATAATGTGTGACCAATTTAAGATCCTCTGAACTCAACCGCTCTGCTTCACGTGACTGCACTACAATGCCGTGAAGCTAACAGAACGTTCGGTCAGTACACCGGCAGTAAAAGTTCAAACCCAGTTGGACTACTCAACTACAGCAGGAGAAGATTCCAAGAAAAAAACAAGACAAAACATTTTCCCAATTGTGCGCTTGCAGGCAAATCTTTGGCCCCCTAAGTAAACTTCCATGTATTTAGAGCCTCCTTGAAGAAACAATTATTCATTTCCATTTATACATAACCCCGGATCAAAAAAGAGTGAAGCTTTCGGCATATTAATGAATATTAATAAATTCTTAGAGATTTTCTTTACCCTCGCCGTGGTATGAATGGCACCCTTAACAGTGAACTACTTTTGACCAGGTCGTATGGGCCCTGTTCAAATGTAGTGCACTATGAAAAAGGGGGCAGGGAACCAAACATAAATCTACCACAGAGGGTTAAATGGATGGTTATTCAAGCCTTGTTTTAAAATTCATTGGTTTTGAAATATTCCAAATGGGAAAGATTTAACAAGTTGCTGCTGCAGCTGTGAGGAATTCAGGGGGAGGGGGGGAGTTTTTGGTCTCTTGTGCCTTTGCTCCGAGGGCTTCGGAATCTCTTATGTCACCTGTGCTTTTGGTCGGGTAATGCCTGGGTTGTGGGTTGCGATCGTAGCCAAAACATCCAATCTGGTCTTCTTGTTAGCCTTTCTTCCCTTGTCTCTCTCCCTCTCTCTTTATTTCATGACCTAGAAAACACAGAACCCCTTTGACCTCTCTAAAATGTGAAGACATGACAGCAGTCGATCCAGCGAGTTACCAACCTGTGGCGGTTGTCGGCGGTAACGATGCCTGTGTTTGTAGACCCCGAACGCTCGTTGTCTTAGCTCGCTGCAGGAGACTGCTGAGAGAATGGATTAATAATACTGTTGCATTGTTTCGGGGGGGAGTGGGGTGGGTGGGGATTTTTGCGATTATGAGCTGTCTGCAGAACAAGCTGTGGAACAATGGGGGAGCGTTCAAAGACACTGTGTTCACCCCAGGTGTTGGAGGAGGGGGGCCAGCCCTGGGTTAACACATTAATAAGGAAGGTTTGATGAAGTAGGAACGTTTTTAGTCGAACGAAGACACGCAAACACAAACACACATGAACTGTCCCGTTTGGTGAACACACACACACAGTGCTGGAAAGGGCCAAGGGAGACCCTGTTCCACACTGTCTGATGTGACACACACTAGTCAGGGCGTAAGAGCAGAGGGTCGCTGTCATCTTGGAAGAAGCCCTTTTCCCCCACAGATATACTACTGTGTGATCTGTTAGACAGGCTGTTAAAGGGGCCGCACATAAATGTAGCACTGCATAATACAAACCACTAAATCCCCCTTTCCTCCCTCACATACACAATTTCACATTTACTTTTGTTTTAAAAATTCAAGTTTGTTATAATTTCAAGACTATTTCATTGCCAACATTTGTTAAAAATGTGTTATCTGAATTTACATTATGTGTTCTAGAGATCAATCTGTTTATTCTGCCGTAGACTCATGTTGTTATTATACTCCTGGGGCCCATCTGTCCAGTCCATGAAATCATCCTGATCTCCTCCATAGCAGGAGTTTGACTAGATGATGGCAGCGAATGTGTTGAGCTGGTTCTGACATACAAGAGGCAGGCATATTCCAAAGTATATGTTGCCGTTGTCCCTGCAATTAAAGATAGACATGATAATCCCTTTCTACGTGAAATGTGTCCTGTTGTGCACACTATAGCATATAGGTTTCCATTTCAGACTACACATTAACAGTTAGGCCAAACAAACTCGGTTTTGGGAGGGATCCCCTCCAGACATGGGAGGTCATCTGACTGCTCAGCCATAAACACAGAACATCCTTGGTAACTCTGCTCATCACATTCCAGGTGAACTGGTCCAGTGGAATGAGGTGCAAACTGGTTTAGGTAATGGAGTCCATTATTTTATGAAACGTGGTAGAGCTAATGAAGAGACGTAATTTAAAGTAGTGTGACGGTTACAGCTTTAAAGTGGCTATAAATTATTTCAGTTATAAAATGCTGCTTCCCTTTATAGTGCAATTCTTATGACCAGAGCGTCATAAGACAGGGAAGTCTGACATCATCTACTCATGGAACACTATTTTCTAGACCAGCTTCAACTAACAACCTATTCCTTATACACAGACAGACGCTTTTCTGTCAAAAACAAGGACATTTCCAACTGACCCCAAACTGTTGAATGGTATTGTACTAAAAGCATTTAAATGTACTAAAAGCATTCTCCCTCACTCACACACATTTGACGTTTTCTGAAGAACGACAAATTAAGAACAAGAACTCCAGAGCTTCCAATCAAACATTTCTAATATCTACATGTGAACTATCACCATCACATTTAAGGGGAACTTCAAGGGGAGAGGATCGTTTATTGTTTTTGAGATTAACAGTGTATTCATCTGATACAGCGCTTTTCGTTACTACACAATTGCACTGTTTACAGTTTACACTCGTTGCCCTGTTACTGAGGATATGCATATAATATGTTATTTCATACTGTGAAACGCTGTTTTCTTGTGGATTTTATTCAATATAAAGGTTTATGAAAAGTAATATTCAGTGGGAACATGGTCTTGACAATTTCTATTTCTCTATTTCTATTCTCTGAATAAGTACAAGGAGAAGTTTGGCAGCATTTTTTCTTCATAAAAGAAAAAAGACAAAGTCAACACGCAGCAAACTTAAGTATCTGTATGACTCTTCCGTTGTTGGCGTTCATGGCTTACGATGATGGGTGTTAGGACTGCTTCTGTGTACTGTCGCAAGGGGAGCGTAGATGGCGAATACAACACGCACCTCCCTTAAACGCTGAAACACACAGCAAAAAAGCCCTGATGATCTTATCAGCATTGTTGGTCCTGGACAATAGGATCCACTTATCTCATAAGAATTCAGTCCACTGGCATCCTCCCCTGTCAGGTCCAACGCCACAGTGTACCCGGTCCAGGTCGGTAACTAAACATCCTCTTCCATGAACAACCTCGGGAGTGTGTGTGTGTGTCTGGAACAATTGCTATTGTGTAAGCGGCCCACCTGAATACCAATGGGAATGGCTGCCTCAAGGCTGGCTGTTAATTAGTGACCTTCCGTTGGCGTCCGGCCTTAACGTACCTGACCCCGTGCTGTTGGTTTCATACCTGTCATCCATGTGCTTACATAAGCATGACCTTGTTGTTGTTTTCTATTTTTCATGCGAGTGTGAGTGTGTGTGTAAACGAATATGGGATGTCATGCAGGGGCCTTTACATACAGAGATACATAGATAAATATACTATAGTTTCCTGCCGATCTGCATTGTGCCAACTGTAAAGTTTGGTGGAGGAGGGATAATGCTATGGGGTTGGTCTAGGCCCCTTAGTTCCACTGAAGGGAAATGTTAATCCTTCAGTTTACCAAGACTTTTTCGGAAAATTCTATGCTTCCAACTTTGCAGGAAGGAACAGTTTTGGGGAAGGTCCTTTTATGTTCCAGCATGACTGTTCCCCAGTGCACAAAGCAAGGTCCATAAAGGCATGATTGGATGAGTTTGGTGTGGAAGAACTTGACTGGCCTGCACAGAGCCCAGACCTCAACCCTATTGAAACACCCTTTTTGATGAACTAGAACGGAGATTGCGAGCCAGGCCCTCTCGTCCAACATCAGTGTCTGACCTCACCAATGCTCTTCTGGCCGAATGGGACAAATTCCAACAGACACACTCCAAAATATTGTAGAAAGCCTTCCCATAAGAGTGGAAGCACTCTTTAGCTGCAAAGAAGGGAACAACTTGATATGAATCCCTATGAATGTAGAATGGGATGTAATGCATGTCCATATAGTCTAGATTCATACATGCATAGATACATACCCACACATCTATACATAGATATATAGATACATGCACATATGCGTCTTAACCCCTTATGGTTTTGTTCCCCTACTTCCCCCCCACACATTTCCATCCCCAAACACAGACCCAAACTACCTGTACATCGAGGCTAGCCCCAAGACGGAGCAGCAGCCGGCCAGGGTCCTGAGCCCGGCTGTGGGGTCCGACACCGGCCCTCTCTGCCTGCTCTTCTCCTACCGACTGTGGGGAGAGGCCCGGGGCACCCTGCGAGTCCTGCTCCGCGACGCCCACCGCGAGGAGACCCTACTCTGGGCGCTCAGCGGAGACCAGGGCTCCGCCTGGAAGGAGGGCCGCACCATCCTGCCCCGATCACCCAAGGAGTATCAGGTATTCCGGCGTGGACACGCCTCCTTTTTTTACGCATTTCCTTTCCGTAGAAAAAGCCCCAAAAGAGTTTTGGTTCGGTGATTGTAATGTCTTAGTTGTAGTTCTTTTTCACTTATATTGGTTGGAATGTAGGACACCGAAAGTAAGTAAATAAGTGAATCTGAGCGTTGCCTAAATGAATGTAATGTCAATGTGATTCTATGTGTAAGACTTTGCATCTAGTTCATTTGCGTCTACCTTTTCCTCCTCTTCCTCCGCCCTCTTCCTCCCCTCAATTGGCAGGTGGTGGTGGAAGGCTTCTTTGACCATGGCACTAAGGGCCACATCATGATCGACAACGTCCACATGAGTTCGGGCACGCCTCTGGAGGAGTGCGCGCGTAAGTCTGCCATCCGTGGGAACACGTGTTCACTCGTGCGAAAGCATGCAGTCACACACGTGCACTAACATGTTCTCATATGTACACCGGCACACACACCCACACACACAACCTTCTAGCTCCCCAGGTATCTTACTCCCCCAGTCCACCTCTCCTCTCAACACTCCCCTCCCCCTTCCTGACTCATATATATATATATAGCCCCACCCTCCCCCTCTTTCATCATCCCTCTATCTCTCTCAGTCCACACCCCATTCCGTTTCTATAGTGTCATTCCCTTCTCCGCTCCTGGGGTCCCCAAACTGTCACTCCGGTCGTTCTCTAAACACCCCCCGTCACATAACACACACCCGCACACCCATAGTTCCCTCAGCCGGGTCTTGGGGACCGGTTGACTTCTCAAAGCTGCAGTGACGAGATGAAAGGAGAAAGCGAGTGTTCTCCCTGCGCCAATGAAAAGAAAGAAAGGAAGGCAGAAAGAAAGGAAGGAAGAATAGAAAGTAGGCCATAAAGGCCTTGTGGGCCCCGGCGATAGTAATCTATGTTTCATTAGATTCCTTCTTCTCCTCTTCCTCTCGTATTTGTAAACAGAGCTTTCCAGAGCCGTCAAAGGGAATTACTAGGCAGACAGTTTCCCAAGAAATAGCTCAGGCGCGTGTCTGTGTGTGTGAGAGAGGGAGGGAGCTCAGCTTCTTAATCTAGCCAGAGCAGGGGGATTTAGGAGTAGGTCTTCGACAGATCACAGCCCGTCGGTTCCATGCCAAAAACCTGCCATCATGGAGTTTGACTTCCAAGGCTGAACATCAGGCCCTAGAGTTGGGAAGTGTTTGTGAGTGTAGTACTGTGGTTCTGAGAAGAAAGATGGACCCCCCTCCACCCCGTCAACCGGCGCGAAGGTGCCCCCCCCCGTCTTTCTCGTTCCCAAAGCATGCTGGGAGTACTCTTATCAACCAGCGCAGTCGAAGTTTGTTCACGGCACATTGGTGTTAGCGCCAAAAAAGCCTGCCTTCCCAAGTCAGCCCTCTGTGGGCCCCGCTCTTTTTGTTGCCTTTCCAACTCAATCAGACTGAACGTTGTGTGTGTGTGTGGAGTTAGTCAGCCAGGCAGCAAGCTTCCCCAGCTCAAATGGACTCCATCGATAAACAACTTTCAATGACTCAAACTTCACACAGTCTTCGTCCCCAGTTGCACGACTGAAAATAACACACTCTTGGACATTGCATTCTACCACAAGAGCATACTTGATGACATACATCCTCATGCTTATTTTTATTCGGTTTCCATTTAATTACATTACAAGGAAAGTCGTCAACTGGCTTTTTGGTGACGCTGGTGTCATCCAAAATGGTATTCTGTCATTTCAAACTCTTTCCCAGCAATTTCTTTAGGTTATAATAGAATAATGATGTTGTAATAGAAAAAGACGATCAAATGTAGCAGTAAGGCGAAAGGCGGTGTGGTCTATGGCTAATATACCTTAAAGATGTATTTATAGGGTTTTTATGCACAGTGCAACACAACTGCCTTGATACAATCCTTAGCCACAATGTACCACAGAAACCACGGCGCCTGGTTGCTCTCATAAAACCTTTACCAATGCAATTATAAAATAGTGTTTTGTCATACACAAGGTGTGTGGTCTGATGTATAATGGATTACAGCCAATCAGCACTTAGGTTCAAACCACCCGGTTAAAAATATTAAATATGTTGCTAAGTAGGAAAACCACACACAGTCGTTGCAATGCCGGTGTGCAATGAATGCACTCAAATGACATACGATTGTTTATATTTAAGCGGAGTTCTTTTGCTCTTGTTCCCCTGACAGAACCCTTCGTTGCCATGCCGACCGACATAACAGGTGAGTTTGCCACTTTTCAGACAATCAGCACAATGACGTCACATGCGATGCGAATGTTTTCTGCTTCCTGCTCGCTGCTCCGCAGTACAGCTTTGGCTCAAGGGAGCTTTGCTTGATGGCACCTATTTGGCCGGCCCAGTTTTGCCAGTACAGAATGGCCTGTGGGTGTGCGAGAGCCGTGTTCGCTGCTTGATCAATGCTGCCTTGTTGACAAACGATTCCCGAAGTCACCGTAAGCACCCAGAAACCATCAGCTGACACCCGGGCCCACCGACTCCAGCCAAAAAACGGGTTTATTGCAGAGAAATTCAGCCTATTGCTTTGACATCCGTGGTTTTAAATAACTGCCTCCTGGAAAAAATATGGTGCGAGCTATAGGGGATTGATGTTATTGCTTGATATAGTGTTTCTGGCTGCTGGTTCCAATAAGATAAGAGCTTGGGAATTTGTGCGTTGTGATGTGTATGCAATTTTTTCTTCCACCATGACTCATACACACACACGCCACTCTGTTCAGCGGAAAGTAATCCGATAGAGTGACTTGGCTGCAACGCTCATGTCACTTCCTCTTCTCAGGTCTTTCTAATGAGCGTGTGCACAGAGGAGTGGCAGGTGAACGCACCATTTCACTCAGTAATTATGTGACATGGTCAAGTACTCAGAGTGGCTCTCAGCTCTCTCTGTGTCTCTCCAATTCTCTCTGTCTGTATCTCTCTCCCTCCAATTCCCTGCGCCTGTATCTCGGTGTCTGGCCTTTGAGCTGCTGAGTTTGGTAAATTTGTCTTAGCTTAGCTACAGTTCTTAGCTTCTAGGCTAACCGTTGTTATTTCAGTGGTTTTGAGTGCGTATATTGGGTTTTGTTTCACATACCAGACTTGCATGAATATGTCTTGGTAGACAGTTCTGCCCAAAATGTTTTCGGAGGTTCAGAGGATTAGAGGAGCTGTTTCGGGGCTCACTACTGAGATTTTGTTTCAGCTGGAAGACAAAAGAACTGGCTAAAAAGGCAACCAAAACTGAGATTAGGACAGAACAGGGCAATGTGTGCATACAAAAAAATCTGCCAAAACACAAATTCCAATGCGTCTCCAAATTAATGAGAGAACGATCCAGAACTTTCTCATGTAGGCTCTGTGAAGTCTTGGAGCATTGTAACATCTTGTACCAAAAGGGAGTAGTGGCCTCTCAATGGCAAACACTGTTTTCTACTTTATTTCCCATTTTTCTCTACCTTAAATACGGAACATTCGAAAAAAGTAATTATTGTATCAGATACACAACAAATCAATTATTTTGACCCAACCCATTGCAATCCTAAATACACCAGAGGGCTCGAAAACAGATTTCGGTTTGACTGCATTCAAGCTCAGCAAATCATTTTAAGCTGATCAATACTGAACATTGTTCAGTCGTCTTGGCCCTTCCGATTGTGTGTGTGCGAGCGTGTGTGTGTGCGAGTGTGTGCGTGAGGCGTGCAAAGCTAATTACCCCACCCTCCCTTTCACACCAAGTTATTAAACGGGAGCTTCATTTGGAGTGTAGGATCAGTTCAACTTCATCGACTAATTGCAAATCCCTCGCCGTGCTATTTCCGCTCTTGGTGTGAAGATCACCTCGCTCGCCATGGACTGAAACCCGAGCTTCAATCGTAAGAACCCCCCCCCCCCCCCCCCCCCCCCCCCCCAAAAAGGATGCATTTGATTTATTTTGGACATTACCTGTGATGAAGAATTTATTTGGTTTTGAGCCAGCATGCGTCTGCATGTCTATGATCTGGTACGCCTGCTGTTGATGTGATGAAAAACCACAGGGGAGAAGAATGACACGTGAAGAAAAGTATGTGCACTAAAAGAATCCGTTGGATGTGCCTTGCTTGCCTTTTCTCCCTCAGCACCCCCCCCCCCCCCCCCCTCCCCCCCCCCCCCCCCCCCCCCCCCCTTCTTCCTCCACCCCCCACCCCCCTCGAGCCAAACTATTCCTTATTTCTCCACCAGGGGGAGGTGTTCCTGAAGGGAGCGAGCCCACGGTAGACACGTTGGCGCTGCCACCCATACCCGCCCACTGGTACTACCTGGTGGCGGCCGCGGGTGCTCTTCTTCTTCTGGCGGCAGCCATCTTGGTCCAGGTGCTCTGTTGCCGTAGGCGGCAGCTGGCGGTGAAGAAGAGCCAACTCTCGGTCGCCTACCACAGCCAATCCCAGTGCTTTCATTACTCCCAGTGCTCGGACAGTAACCCGGTATCGGCCGCTCCTGGGACGGAGCCCGTGCTCACCGTGAGGCTCGACAACCGCGGCCACCAATCACATGCCCTTTGCTGAAGGATTGAGGAAGAGGTTGATGCCGAAACAACTCCTCTTTTTGATGTGAAAGGGGATGGCAGCCCTGCAACAGGAAACGAGGATCGGGAGGGTTCCACAGAGGGACATTTTATTTTCGGTCCTGCTTTTATCAGCAGCGGAAGTTCGTGGGCAAACGATCTTTGACTTTACCGGTTTACTGACCATGGGTGTAGTTTCGGGCGCCATTTTTATGCGGCAGTTTGGCTTTCCGCACTTTGAGAAGAGTCAGATAGAGCTGGCGAACTATGCGAGGGGCTTGTTTGTGATCCACCATACAGCCTTACAGGACAGCTAGATCCAGTTCCCCCTCGGCCTCTTTGAATCACCCCAGCGTGGACATACTCAGCCTGGGCTAACCTTTCAGGCCGGTGTGGGTGTATCGGTTCAGCCATGTGAAACAGCAGCGCGTGACCACAAACAGAACAAGACCCCAGAGAGGCCGTTCTACTAAAAGCTCTGCCGGAAAAACTCAAGACGGAAAGAGAGAGAGAGAGAGCCACATTCTCCTTAGTGGTCACTTCATTATAAAGATAGTGCTTCAGGATATGTGCTAACTTGTCTGGGTTGCAATTACTGAAGTAAACCATGTCAAAGACAGTGTATAGAACCTTTTTAATTTTATTGGTATGGGGATCAGCAGGCCACGTTATTTCCAGAATAAGACAAAGATGATTTCCCTGGCATTGCAAGAAAGCATGTTCTAATATAAAGTTGATGTTTTTTTGTCACGCTTGTTCATGTGCGGAATCGATCTCATTCACGAGGTACAATAACAATATTTCAGTACTTCCATGCCAGAAATTCAACATGTGGCTTTTGATTGATTATTAGCCCTTTTCCTACTTCCCTATACGGTCAGTAAAATCACAATTAATGCTCGTCCCACATGGTTTGGTTTTCTTGGTTTGATCGATCACAGAGATCCGCTCCCATTCAACACCCCCTACCCACAACTCTCGTTCCTTATCGTCAAACTGAAGAAAAAATGAAAAAAACCTAAGTAAAAGCCAAATGAAAAAGGCATTGTTTTTTTGTGCTTGTGTTCCACATTTACATGCGCACCAATATCCAGAGATGGGCAACGAGGACAGTATTAAATGACAATACAATTACAGAATGCCCCAAAAATGTATGTATGTATCAAAATGAAATTTTGATTATTTTGGGTTTCATTAAAAGCGTAGTATTTTATCTTTTTAACATGCAATCAAATGTGCAAGGACCACCTAAACCTCAACTACATTCTTGCTAACAGTTACATTGTCAAATATGGGACTCAATCTACTTTAGTTTACTGCACCTCAAATAAATTCTGAATACAAAAACATCACAATGTAGAAGTAAATATTTGCGATGCATGCTGGTTTATATTATTCTAATGAGTTCCACTGCTAAAACAACATCACATTATAATCAGGAATGTTGCAAAATATTTTGTCAAAACAAAATTGCTTGTTATAAAACACATCACTGTAGATAAAGTCTGGAGAAATTACAGTCCCCTCAAAAGTATATAAAATTAAAAAACATATTTTAAATAAACAAACACTGCCAATATAATTCTCGATATTTCACTGCCTTGCAGTACAACTGCCCCGTTGTGGCCAGGCTATCTTATCTTGGTCGCTGCAAACCTATCCTGCGTGTAAAGCTTGGAATGGCCCAAATCTGCCCAGCTTTGCCCAGGGTGGTTGTGTGTGTGAAATAGTCACTGGGTATCGGGCCTGGATTTTTTTGTGAAACTCAACTATCTTTCCTCAAGGAATAGGATATAGTAACCTTGACTTGTCATGCTTTAGCAAACTCCTTAATCAAGCTAAAAGCCAGGTTACATAAAGATTCTAACGCTAGTTGAGCGACTAGCGTTATAAGAACCTGGCCGGCATTGGAACTTGGACACATGTATCGACATTGACTGTCTCGAGTCTACTGGGAGTTGCTGTCATAATCACAATTTGCATATCACAGAATTGGGGAGAAAAAAGTAAAGACAAGGTACTAAGCAGAATGGCTTTGTATAGGTTTGCTTTCTGAGGACAATGATCTTTGATTTTCCTGAACCTACTGAGGAGGCAAAGTTGGGGGCGATGGGTGAGAGAGGACTTCTACTGCCACTGTCATAGTTTCCTTTAACACAAGTGGGGTATTAAAAGTGCACGTAAACAGCCTGAAAAACACAGGGATATGAATTGTTATTGCACTAGATCAGTGGACAGTGTTATATGATAACAAGTATTGTAATATGTAATCTGACCTGAATCCATATAAGGTCTCACAAATGGCACTACCACACATGCCAAAACAGGCTTTGTGGCAAATGAGCTTACTATCCAACTCTATGCAAACCTCAAAACAGCCTAAAGCAGTTATTTTATTTCCACTTCTTTCCATGTGCATTTAGTTGAAAACCATTGAAAACATTATGAAAACCACTGAGACAATAAACAAGGCTTCTTAATGCCTTTAGATGGGTGCCAGGACGCATTCCTTATTAGAACATTCAGGGCAAAAACAAACCTACAAAGCATGTAAAGATTGAACAACTGCTAAGAGAAGTGGAAAACTGTGACAAGGCCTGAATTTATGGTCCAAGGTAGCACATAGAGTATTTAGGTTGTTATGTATGTCTCAGAGACTAGGATGACCCTTAAAGGGGTCATGTGGGTGTTATTTTACCTCACAAGGCAGTTTAACTTAATACCTGCTATTTTAACCATATATTATTTCTGATATTTTTTATATCAGATCCGAACATTGAAGTCTGCAGTAAAATGTCCAGTAGGTGCTAGATCCCTCAGCGCAACGTGGGCTTCCAGTACGGTCACTTGTACGTTGTCATCGCTAGGGGGAGCCCCCAAGTGGATGTTTAGGTGAGCAGAATGTTGAGCAGGACGCCCAGACGAGGAGTGGCGCTGTTCTAGAAGCTAGCCAGCGGAGGGTGTTGTGTTAAAAGTTCCTGATATGGCTCTGTAGTTGGTCTAAACCTTTTTACTCACCACTTTTTAATTCTCCTTGCCCCCCCCCCCCAAATGAAGAAAAAAACTTTTCATACTGTACGTTTCTGAATAATTAGCTACTTTTAAACACACTGGGTCTGTGGTAACTGGTAAGGAAGAGATAAACCCAGTAGCTAGCAAATGTTAATAAATTCATAGTCACTACTAATTGACAACAAAATTGTGTGTGTTCAATTGTAATCTACAACAGCAATGGTTGACTGTTCATAGCTAGCTCATAGCCTGCTTGCTTAACTCATTACTAATGTAGGCTAAGTAAGCCTACATAAGTGTCTGTGGCAAAAAAAGAGCAATTGGGACTCCAGCATGTGTGGAAAAATATATTAATATTATCTCTGATAATACTGTTGCTTACACTTCTCTTAGAAATAAATAGGACTAGATTGTGTTCAACAAACGTTTTACGTTGTCTTGTTATTATGTGATTCACATGCATAAAGAGATCACTAGAATGCGGACTAAGTCTATTAAATTAAAATGTGTCTGGGGGACAAACCTCTCTAGCTGGTACCTCATGCTAATCTTGCCACCCCAGGTAAAACTTGCTAAAACCGCCACTGCTGCCTTTTAATTCCTTCAGTTTATCATTAAGTAATAAATTCATCAGCCACTCCCTGACTGCACACAAAGCACTCTATCACAATGACAATTTTAGTTTTTAAACTAAACAAAAACTAAACAATTTCCTTTAGACTTAATAAAGAATTCTGAATCTGAATATACGGCTAGATGTCGCTTCTTGTCGTAATCTTCCTAATTAGAAAATAATTGTCAGGTATCTTTTGTAAAGGATGTGTGAGTGTTACAGCAGCAGTTAGGCTGTGGCTTAAGCTGATTATTTTGAAATATGGGATTTATAACTTGCTTGCGCAATTATTAGCAGACGTCTGCTTGCATGCCTTAAGATGATGTGAATGGACTATTTACTTCGCATGACTTTCCTTCTCCCTCCTCCCCTCCTCCCCACCTCCAAAGCACCTGCCAGACTGGCTCTTGAATGTTCCTTTATCGCTCAGCGGCTTACCGTCCGTCAAGAGTCAGTCAGAATTAGTCAGAGTGTAGCAGAATAAGGCGAAGCAGGTGAAGAAATGTATATTCTTAACTATTTTACAAAGTAAGGTAATAAAAGAATTTAGGACTGGAATCTGTAGCAGTGGAAGGGTTCAAGATGATGCTAGAAGCTCAATGTGTGCAGTAACAACAGCATCAGAGTTAGCTGCTTCATGTTTGTGAAGGGGTTGGTGGTTGAATGCTTCTTGCTAACTTTAGGTTTCAGCATAAAAATATCGTTATTAAACTGTTTGGGGTTAAGGATCAGCTGGCGATACAGCAATATATTAAGAAATTGGATGAGCTAACAATTAATATAGTAATTTCTTTCATTGAGTCTATTTGATGAGTGTTACTAAAGCAAGTAAGATAGCAAACGTTATTAACAAACCTGGCTAGAACTAGAATATGCTATTACTTGGTTTGTTGGTTTGTGTTTATATACGCAAACAGTTAGAAAGTTTTGTTCTTATATTGTCCTTTTAGTAACAAAAAGGTGTTCATAGATTCATTGGGCTGTTACATGCTTAAACTAATATTTTCATAATTTGCAAATACATAAACATGTCAGTGTATTCCCTGGTCTTGGCAAATGGCTATATGATGCTATATGATGCTATATGATGCTATATGATGCTATATGATGCTATATGATGTGCATGTGACAAATGATCTCTAATTCAAAAAGGAAGCGCCAGAATAACTGATTCTGTGTCTGGTGCCTACTGACATGTTGCACCTCTTATTTGTTACCTTGCAGATAAGTCATGAATAGGTACAGATGAAAACAGCAAAGCTGATACATAAGAGGCAATTCTGCAGGGCCCCTCCAAATAAAGCAACCCTGCATGGCCCCTCCAAATAAAGCAACCCTGCAGGGCCCCTCCAAATAAAGCAACCCTGCAGGGCCCCTCCAAAAGAGGCAACTCAGAAACAAGACAGACAGCAAGAATAGAATATGATAGAGACAACAGGAACGACACAAAAACACACATAACAAATAGTACAATATGCAATATGATGGCGCCACCAGGGGAGACACAACTTGACAGATGTAACAAAGAGTAAAATAGAATGTAGACACTAGAAAAGACACAAAGACCGACATAACAGGGAGTAATATTTACTGCTCACAAAAATTAAGGGAATGCTTAATACACACATTTGGTTTTGATGAACGAAATATGAAACATCAAAATGCTGTACCTGTACTGTAATTCGCTGAGAACAAAATGATGTACCAACGGTCAATGGAAACCAAAAACGGTTCCAACGGTTTGAGGGCAGGATGTAAACGCGAAAATGAAAGAGAACAATTAAAATCACAGGCTGTTTCAGCATTTCCTCAAGGTAACTCATCAGTGTGACTCAGTAGTGGGTACGGCCCCCACGTGCCTGTATGCACTCCTGACAATGTCTGGGCCTGCTCCTGATGAGACAGTGGGTGGTGTCCTGGCGGATCTGGGATTTGTCTACACTCTCTGGCCACATAAGGCTGGGCATTGTCCTGCACTAGGAAGAACCCAGGGCCCACTGCACCAGCGTTTGGTCTGACAATGGGTCTGTGGATTTTGTCTCGGTACCTAACACAGTCTGGGTATTATTGGCTTAGGACATGCCTCCCCAGACCATCACTTACCCACTGCCAAACTATTCTCTTTTTGGGGGTTGTCTTGCCACTTTCATTTGCACCACAACAGGTGACATTGATTCCCAATTGCTTATGCTTCCTAACTGGACAGATTGATATCCCTGAAGTTAAATGGACTCTGTGTTATACTGTGATGATTACTTGTTCCCTTAATTGTCGCAGAGTATATTAGCCTATTATTTTAATCGTTTGACAGCAGTACTAAAAACACAACATTATACAAAATAATTCAGTGTTGTGTTGGCCTAAAACAAAACATAAAAACACTTAACCCAATCATAGAAAACAGTACAGTCAAGCCTGAATTCTAGCATAATCACAGAAAGAATACATCATGTGATTGCATTGTAGCCCCTGTCACGATTTGATTGATGATCACTTCATAGTCAACTCCAGTATTATTACATTCAAAATATGCTCTCTGCAAGACATCCGTGTCGCTTCAACGTTCATCCAGCTAGATGCTGACGTCCAGGCCACTTCCCCGTTGGTCCAGACCATGCCCTCCACCTGGCTCGCATCACGCATCACCCGTCCATCCTGCTTAGCATCGCTCATCGCCCGTCTTTTCTGCCAAACCTCCATCTCAAGGACTGCCCCTGGCGCCGACGTCCAGGTGACCGTCCAGGGATCTAGCTACCTCTCAGAATGTCCCTTTAAGAAGGACACCCACTCGTCTACAGGCTAGAGCGATGGCTCTGCAGAATTAAACAGAACATTTCTATGGAAGCCACCATCGGGGGGCCTTGAAGAGGGCCGCGAAGTCATCCGTTGAGTGGGATGAGTGCATATGCGCATCCGCCACTACAGCCGTACATTTCCGTGAGGGAAGCGGTTTCCTTGGCACCCTCTCTCAATGTGCTTTCAAATCAACTGGGGTTGGGCCCCTCCACCTCCATGTAGCTCCACTCCAAGCTCTTAATAACTCTAATTAGGTAATGGAGCGATAACATTTATTAAGGCTGGGGTAAGCACTTTTCTCTTCTGCGCACACACACACGCGCGCATGCACACAGAATCACACAGGCCTCGTATCCACACAACACACCCACCTACACCAGCAGCTAACAGGACATGCCTTGGGAGATATTAATGATTCTTGTCTAGTTGATGGCTCTAGTTAAGGTGGTGTTCTGGGCGAGCACTTACTCTCACCTCTCTACAAATGCCAAGTGTTGCACACACAACTGAATTTTCAAAACCCGCATTGGATTGGTTTTGGGAGGTTGAGCAGAGGTCTAGTCACTTCTTATCACCTGCCATAGTGCTGATAGGTACAGTACCGGTATATAATCATGCAATAAGGCAAGCGGGAAATTAATACAGTAAATTAGTTGCGAGTGAATATACAATTTATCAGTGATTCAGCACTGGCTTTCATGCCGTATTGCGTTCATATCATTTTGAATACATCAAAATAGAATTTCATTGTATTAAGTAAATTCATTTAGAAGCTACATTCTGGAAGAACAAATATTACTTTGTTGCCAAGAACAAATATTTCTTAGTCGCTAACATTTAAACAGTTCCCAGAATTTGTGCCCGCTGAATTGCAGTGAAATATATTGTAATGAATAATGCTTTTACAGCTGTTTGAAGCTGTTGGACCCAAAAGGAAAGTAGCGCAAGTGGAAAGCAGGGTAATGTTGGTTTGAATGCAGACCGTTTCCATGTAAAAAGAGCGGTCGTCTGTGGCTGCCATGCAGGCTGGGTAACTGAGTTCAGCCAGTCACATCAAACAAACAACCGGTATGACATGGACCAACAGCGTTTTGGTTTGTTGAGCTGTTCTTCTATAAGCCTTTTCTGTTTGTATCCATGACCATGTTAACTTTAAAACGTAATTCTTCCCTGGCTCTGGAAAAAAAGTTTAATATCATCCACACACTTTGCAGTGTTCACTTATTGCAGCGCACAGGTCCAGCTCTCTCTTGGAAAATAGATTTTTTTGGGTGGCTAACCTGGTTAAATAAAAACTGACTGGAGACATGCCATTTCTACAGTAAAACTAACCTTCCGAGGTCAGGCTTAAACTAACCTTCCGAGGTCAGGCTTAAACTAACCTCTGCAGTAGCCTACTAAATATTCGGCTAGAAACCAGGAGAAATAATGTGCATTGTGTAAACATGAATTCCGGCAGCGGCGTGAATATGATGATAGATGATGGAGCTGTTATGTGTACAAGTGTCTGTAATGGTTAATACAGCATGTCTTGGAACTCTACTCATCTAATCAGTATCTTGCCTCAAAAATGTAGCCAGAAGGGAACTGTTTGATTATCTTCTTGTGTGTTCTGAGCTTGACTTATATTCTGTATTTCTATGATGGTGGTGTTGATGTCTGCTGATACTTTGCACCTCTTTGTATGCTATGTGACGGTGTGTTTTAAATAGTCACATGAACGTAATCGATATAGTATGATCCGTGATAATAAAGTGATATTTTTCTACATTGTTGTGTGTGTGTGTTTGTGTGTGTCCGTACGGTATGCTATCTTTATGAAAGTTTGTACCATTAGATTAGCAGACCCAAACCTGTTACGGTAATTGCAATGAAAATGGACATACAATAGACCACTTAAGATATTGCATTAAGTCAATGTCTGATGGGAACTTTGTACCTAAATGTTTGCCAATTTTTATGCACATTTATTGAAAGTGGTACCTACACTTAATGTATGGTGCCAGGGGCTTTTATTGCTCTAAAAGAAAAATTTTCCAAACTATGGAAAGAGGACAACTTCCATTTAAATCCTGTGTCCGGTTAACTCCAGGAATGTTTTCAGTGTATCTTTTTAATTGGTACATGTTAATGTAAGAACATTCATCTCTTTACACTTTGTTATGGTCCGTTTTGGATATATTTTTGGGGGGTTGATTGATAGGGCGACGATAAGCTAACACCTTGCTTAGTAAACTTTCTTGTTTCCTTTCATAGATATTATGAAAGAGCTTGGAGGGGGGAGACTTTTCAACGGCAGGGACCAGTTAGATGAAGGTAAGTTGATTCCATCCAGAGCAAAGTATTACAGCTACAGCCTCACCTACATTGTCAAAATGTGAAAAAACAGACAAATCTAATAAGTGCTTTTCTTTCCTAATTTTCTCTTTGTCCCACCTCTCTCTTTGTCCCGCCTCTCTCTTTGTCCCCGTATGTCTGTCTCTCCCTCATCCTCCCTTCTCTCGGCCAGGTTGGGTGTTCCCCGGCGAGTGGAGCACGGTCACCCCCTCGCCCGGGCCGCCCGTGACGCGTGTCTCCTCCTCGGCGGAGAAGGACAACTCGTGGCTGTACACGCTGGACCCCATCCTGGTCACCATCATCGTCATGTCCTCCCTGGGGGTGGTCCTGGGCGCCGTGTGTGCCGGACTCCTGCTCTACTGCACGTGCTCCTACAGCGGCCTGTCGTCACGCAGCTCCACCACGCTGGAGAACTACAACTTTGAGCTGTATGACGGCCTTAAGCACAAGGTGAAGCTCAACCAGCAGCGCTGCTGCACCGAGGCATGAGGAGGAGGAGAGGGGAGGAGGAGAGGAGGCGTCCATATTGAGGAGATTGTCATCTCCTTGTTTTTTTTTAGTTTGCTCGGAGCGGGAACTTCTTTTCTGAGCTGATGGCCAACACCTGCCTGGTAGAAGGATATTTGGAGGGATAGACATTTTTTTAGGGGAATTTCAGTCACATGATCATCCATCTTCACTCTTCCAGCTGAAAGGTCCCACCCTGAGAACCGATCATTGGTGTAAAAGATAGAACGAGAGTGACAACCGCTTCTAGCCAATTGAAACTGAGCGAACATTGCTTATCCTACCCGACTGCTGCTCACCTGAACCTTATTTTGATTGGGGTTGTGATTAGCGGTGATAGGTCTCAGACAGGGTGTGGCCTCTGTTAGATAAGGTGGGATTACTTTAAGGACATTGTGTTTTTGGAGGAGCTTGGCCGTTTGCATGTGATCATGTGACTGTTTTTTTATGTTATTACTCCGTGGTTCTGTCTAAGGTGGGGGTAATCTGGAGCAGAATTAGTGAGCAAAGAACGTGGGGTTTCCCTTTGGCGAACGGTTCCATTGCCAAGGGGGTTTAAATCAAATATCAACACATATCAAGTTGCAAATACCTACTTATTCCCCCGAAACAGTAAAGAACTCCCCCAAATACATCCTAGTTTCCTAAAGGTATAGTTTTTGAACAAAGGAGATGATAAGCTAAACTTACTTAAAAACAACGTATTAGGCAGATGATCGTGGAATGCTTAGGAGGTGTGTTTCTCTGTCACGTGGTCACGGTGGCCTAGATCCTAGCAAAGTCAATTCTTTTACCAAGCGTTTTGGTTCGGTTAGACTCCAGCATCACTGTGACATCAAGTATGTGGTATTTTTAGACACTGCGCCGTCTTTGGAGTCTATCCTTTTCTTGTTTTAATCTTTCTGTTTTCTTTCTCGTTTCGGCCCGTTGCCAGCATGTAAATGCTAATAAAGAAAATAACACAAAACGAGGGGGAAGAGAGGGGCTCCGAAAATCTCCGGTTTTAAACATTAATGCAGAAAGATAGTTTATTGTTAGTTGCAGAGAGTTGTTGCTGGTGGGTTGTGTCAAAGGTCATGTTAACTGTAAACTGTGGCTACGTGAAGTTAAAAGATTACAGGAAAGACCGTTTTGGACAGTGCAACCTATGGATTGCTGGAAAATGCAGGCAGAGACTGAATAGACATTTAAAAATGAGATCTGAGGGGAGAGGATTACCGAAATATTTTTCAACCGAGCACTACATTCTACATCCACCTCAGAGGACTGGGAGAATTTCCTTTTCTTTCTTTTTTTTTTTTATTGTTTTTGGACCATTGACTGGACAGTAAACCCACATCTGAGCCTTAAGTTACCTATTGGTGGAGGAAACATCAATAGAAAGACACCATTTCCTCCCAAGCTGAGACCACTTTGGTATCGATGTGTTCTGATTCTTCAGTCGTTCTCTCCTCATCTGACATTTTTGCTCTTTTATTCACACCGACTCCATTTTGCATAATCTGAAGCTAGAGTTTTAACAGGACCTGGGGTCAAACTGAAGGATTTCCACTCACACACACACACACACAGGATACTGTCCTTATGAGGTGATGGAAGGAGAACTCTAAAATCTTTCCGCGGTATGCCAGATTTCTCGCACCGTCACATGCAGAGCACACACGCTCACTGTCCCGCGCATACACACACCGTGCACGCACGCTCACACACCCAAGACAGAGGTTCCCGTTCCGATGCGACGCTGAGCACGTGTGTTGCTGTGTGTACTGGACCGGAGCCTGGCGAGGGCTGGCCAACAGGCCCATGTCGGTAAGGGGAGGGGGGGTAAGACTCCCCTTCCCACTCCCTTCCTAGAGGCTCCCATCACTGGACCCCACTGACTCTTTTCCAAGTGCCTTGGAGCTTCCGTAATCCTGCTTGCCTTTGGAGTCCATAGCAAATCACAGACACCAAACCGTGACCCAGTTTGACTTGGGCCAGGGGTCAGAATATACCCCCCTTCAGGCGAGAGAGAGAGGCTAAAGCTCACGAGGAGCGGACTACTATGACGTTGGTTGGACCTAATTGTTGCTTGGGGGCTTTGTACAGAAATGTTCTTTTTATGATTGTTCTAGTTGTTCTGATTATTTAATAAAGCATTTATACCATACAGAGAGTATTGGTCATCACCTGGTTCTTGTTTTTTTGTGTGTGTGGATCGGTGTTACGTGGATTAGAATCAGGCTAATGAGGCTACCCGGGCCTTTTTAATCACTTACACTTTTAATGCATTGTATGTCCTAAGTCATGTATACACTAACATAATCTAACAAGCAAACAGCATATTTGTATTACCAAAAACTTGTGGTAGGTCACACACACTGGTTTTGAAAACGCGTACACACACACACACTGCATCAGCCAGCCAGTTTTTCTCTCATCTCTCCATGGCGTCCCATTAGCCTGGACCTCTAGTCGCCCTCGTTTAGGAGCTCCCGACATCAAAGCTTTGAAGTACCCACACACACACACACAATATATCTCTGCTTCCTCTGTTTACGTGGCTTGACATCTCCTACACACCGTTTGATTTGGCCATGTCAGCCATAATTCCTAAACGCTAACACAACCAGAAGGTACGTCGTCCAACACTTTGGTTTCTTTGGTAGTCAGGTACGAGGGAAAGAACGGATACGGTCACACTAAACAAAATGTCCGTATTCAATTTGAAGGAAACCGTTCGGTATAATTTCATGCTTCGCAAAGAAATACCTCGGAACGGCAAACAGACAAAAACGTTCAAAGTCAATTAACTGGTGTCACCCAGTAAACAGAAATCATACCTAATGAATTACCTGGAACCTAAGGTTCCCAGTTTGATGGGTGTGCTATATTGACAACAATTAAAACGTACTTTGGCATCTAATTAATTAGTTAGTTATACCTCGGGGAAGCGTGGCTCGTCTTTGAGTATGCTACTTTCAGTGGAACATTAACTGCTCTACAGCCAGTGATTCGGAGCTACTACACATGTTACCCAGTCAGAGTGGGTGCGCCACTGTAAGCACGCTCCGCGGTGCGAGATAACGACCCAATTACAAAAACACAACACGCGAACCAACAGAGGAGCGCCCCGCCATATGCTACCTATGTAAGTACTTTGATTGATCCCAACAGAAACGAGCGAGTGCGCCAGACACAAACCATGACCGAACCGTCAACAGGAAATTACCAAAGGAGCCAGATTGTCGCTGTTCCGTGTGGGGGAGCAATGTTTTCACAACTCAAATGATTCCGCAACTTTTTGTTAGCCGAATGTTGTTTTTCCTCAGTTGTAAATAGAATACTCCACAGGGTATTTTTTTTTTTTATTTCCTGACTTCAGAGGGGATTCTAATGTTACCCCTGTCCAGACCGGCCTTCAAAGCATTGGACCGACGTCTCTGTAAACCGATATGGCCAGATTGAGAGAGGCCCCGTTTGAGGATCGCAACAGGAAATGTATCCAACACGCTGCTAATTAATCTCCACTGTGACGCTACTGAGATAAAGATAGTGCCCAGTAGTGAACATGCAGCTCGTCCTTCATTCTGTAATCAGTACGTCGGTGTTAGAGCTAGGTCCAATCAATTAGTTGTATCGTGATTGAGGAAACAGAGGTAAGCAGTGTCGTCTGTGTGGTTGTGGGTTTGTTTCGGTAAGTATGGTGGCTGTTGGTGTATTTGGAGATTTAAGGTGTTCCAGTGTGTTGCGGCTGGCTCGGGCTGTGTTTGTTGGAATGGGTGAACGGTTAAATGGATTTTCTCTGGGATTGACTGAATCAATCAGATACCCTATATTGTCAGTCTGAGAAAGCAGGATTGGACCTTGAGTCCCTTCTCGCCTTCAGAGATAAGAAGCAGCTGAACACAGAGAAGCACACAAAAATGGCATATGATACAACATCATACAGCATACGCAGACACACAAACACAACCTCTTCTTGCCAGTAAGCTACACCCGCCCCACAAGGCACCCTGGGAAGTGGGCACATCCCTGTCTCTCCTTCGCCATCCTGCCAACAGTTCAAAGCCCCTATCTGGGTCAGAGGAGGGGCGTTCTGGGGATCCATGCGGCTGTTTCTGACATAGACCTAGAATACATTCTAGAATGGATATTCCCATTTCAGTCAATGTTCTGTAGATCAGAAGTCATTTTGAGCGTACCCTAAGCATAAAGCTGAGGTAAATGCCGGCGGACTTTCGTTCTAGTAATTCCATCCCAGTGAGATCCAGTCACCTATCTAAACATTTACACAGAAACAGCCTGTCACTCTTTCCTGCCAATTCATTATCATCTTGGCCATTACAGGATATGGCTTCTGAAAGCAAACAAATGGAGGAAATATTAGAAATAGAAAATATCTCTGTGATGTAAAACTAGATCAAAACTGAGGTGTAAGTGTCCCAAATCAGTTCCCTCAAAAGTGCCTTACTTCTGACTATAATCATCTGGGCCATTGTTAAGTAGGCCAATATATAGGTAATAGGGTGCTATTATGGCTAAAGGACTCGAGATTGATCCCTTGTCACAAAGGTCACAATGAAGGAACTGAACTTGGCATACACAAACTTTGTGAGAATAGTTTGCCCTTGGAGAACCTGAGCAAAGGAGCTAGTTTGTCCTTGTTCCAAGTTTTGTTGTAGAAATTCTTATTAAGAAACGACCACAAACAAATTATAAGAAATAGATAATACGTAGATGTTTAGGAATACTCAAAATATTTAAGATTACTCAAAATTGAAATCTTCAAACAATTTAAGTACTGTTTGAACCCTTTAGCTGGCAAAGCAGTTAACCCTAATTGCTCCCAGGTTGGTGCTGTAAATGATGTGTTCTAGTTTAATTTACCGGGCAAAAAAAAGATAAACAGAAAATAGATGGTAATTTCTCAAGCTTTGGGTCCAACCAACTACATCTTAGAATATGATTATTCGCCTTTGAACAAAGTTTAACCAGCTCAATGTGTTTCTCCTTTCAGTCCTACTGAAACCACAGAAAAGACTTCACACCAGCCCAGTACACAGTCAGGTTGTAAAACTGATGTTCAGCACGTTTTATCAAAGGGATGTGGTTGCAATAGATAATTTTTTGGATTAAACAGAGAGTTTATAATCACAAAACTGTAAACCGAACCAATGCACTTGTCTTGTCTTGTCTTGTCAGCCACTGTGGGAACCATTTTGTGAAGAAAAATGGGTCACTGCACCAAGACAGTTGTGTCAAACTTCTCTTAGGCCTCAATAGACAGTCACCGTCAGACAATACTTCATTAGACTAACCCAGTTGACCACATTATTGTGACCTGTGTTATAATATAAGCATTTACAAGGGACTGTGTCAATGTGAATCATAAAAACAAAACGACATATTTCATTTTGAGAAGCAGTAACCAATTATGTAACAATGAAATCCTTTGCTTTCAATAGAAATCACTTGGGCTCCGCAACCAAATGCAATGAACAGAACAGAGCCGGTCGTTCAGCCCGATTGTTCTCAAGAGCCTTCTTTTGTTTCTCTTATGTGGCAGCGCAGATTTCTGTCTTTTGTTTTGTGAATAATAATTCAAATGGCCTTCACATAATTCCCTTCTCAAATCATTCCTCTTTCATTACAGACTCCACTGAAGAGATAATCAAATTCAATAGCACTTCAAGGCCCATCTGTTTCAGAATAATTGTCAATTTTGTTTCCGAAAAACAACCTTTGAGCCTCCTAAGTCAGCCCATAAATAATCTGAATTCGCCCTATTCTTCCACAAATTATTTACCCAGTCTAAATTATTTACAGGATCCTGTCTTATATCCACTGTTAACAGGATACATTTTAATGTGTGAGGTACTCGTGAGGTACATTGTGTGTAAGTATTGCATATATTCTTCATGAAAGGCGCTGCTTTGGGTAGGTACGTACTCGTTAATGTTTGATTCATGTTGACCGGTGGATCGTTCTGTTCGTTTTCACTCCCTTCAGTGGGCAGGGATTTGGCTCACGGTAGGTGCCATTTCCCCATGCCTTTTAGGTGGTATATTCACAGAGCTTGACAGTGTGTGTGTTGTACATAATGACTGCGATGATATCCCTCTCCACTTACCCCTTTCGGTTGACTGATAGTTCTGTGCCGTTACTGCTCTAGGTAACGTTACCCAGGAGAGAGAGGATTTACAACCCCATTCAGTGGCTTGGGGACTGCCTGTAACACACATGTGCACACTTAAACAAACCGAGCTTCACGCAAACACATGCAAGGCGTGTGTACACACCACTGTCTCACACACACACACACACAATTAAATCCAAACATATTTCCATCACTGCTGAAGAGGTCGTAATGTCAAACGTTCATAAGGAAGTGTCTGCGTGAAAATGATGGAAGGCAACTGGAATGTTTAGAAAATTCCAGGAATCGTCCTGCATGACATTGTTTTAGCAAGATGATGCTCAGATAGAGACGAAAACGTTTGAGGCAGAGTGTGGTAAAGCCTTGGCACAGACCTTAGAGAACAGGGGTTCTGGATAGCTAGAAGACATTGCAGAGAAGAACTAAGGAAATAACTACAGAAGAGTAGAAAACATAGCAAATGTTTAGTAGGCATAAGGTCCAACATCTGTTTTTAGTCGTAGGTTATTGTAGAGTACCAGTGACCTACGGGTTTGGAGGTCTATTTAACTAAGGGAAAATTGCTACTCTTAAGTACTGCAATGGAGGTATTGAATTTAACCAAAACCTCATTCCCCAGTGGCTCCCTGCCATCTGGGCCAGGGGAAAGATTGTGCATTACAGTGTCATTTGGGACATAGACAAAGCAGCAGTGGGACAGGAGGACACTAGCCATAAACAGTTCTCCGTAGAATAATCAAGCCAGACAAAAAGGCTTTCCTCTCATAACCAGGCCGCACACAAAGAGACAGCCCTACACTTCCCATGAATACACTGAAACAACAAACACCTCCGAGTCGCCTGAGCAACATATCTCTCCAAATATCATGTAATTCGACAATATCCGGTCTTTCTTTTTGAAAACTGTTTTAAAAAAGGCTTTAGCCTGGGCTTATTTTGGTAAATCCCCAGTGGAGGGACCCGCTGAGCTCACCACCACCTGCCCTGTATTGCAAACAAACTTGAAGAGGAAACACAGACGTCAGGCGTGTGTGTTTGTGGGAGAGGGGTTGTCTCAGGAATGTCTTTGTATATATTTGTGCCCACACGCATATGTGTGCATTTGCGCACATTTAGTGCTATTCTGTATTTTAGATGGGATGGCAGCTGGAATTGCCAGGTATTGTCTTGATCTGAAACACAACCAGGAGTGCACAAATCCTGTGAGGAGAGATACCCACTCCAATCCTTACTGTGGGCACAGAAAATGTAAAATGATTGATCCACCACAATCCTAACACATTCATTCACTGGCCAACAACGTGCTAACAAATGTTCCCTTCAAGTTGCTTGTGAAATGGAGTTCAAAATAGAAAACAACAAACCTCTTATATACTTGATTTTTTAATTTTGATTAATGTTTATATTTTATTTAATTTATTATTAGAGAACCTATTATTTATAACTAAATATTCAACTTATAAATGATGTACATTATCAATTTATATCAGTTCAATATGAAAACTGACCATAAATGTTTAAATATTATTAAATAATAATAATGGAATTTTAGTCTTTATTTTGGGCAGTTGTTTACTACATACATACAACTACTACTGCTTTAATATGCATGGCACTGAATCATAATAAACAATATGTTCCAGACATTTGCCTGAGGTCATTTAGTCTAACTGGAACTGGACCATTCACACAATCCCTCACCACAGATCGAAATCACCTGAGTACTAATTAGCTAATGCCACTCACCTGTGCTTTCACTATTCTACTGGCATTAACTATCTAAGCCCTTTTGTGTGTTTGTGTGATTTGCAACTCCAATATTTTTCCTTCGTCTTACGTAAGGTTGAAATTCTCTCACGGTAACCCTGCAAGCCTGACCACCTTTCTGGCATATGCCTCTCTGTACTTCAACCTCTTGTCTACCTAAATACTCAGTTACCAGGCCTGCTTTTTGACTTCATGCCAGCATGTCCCTTGATATATTGTTGTACCGTCCAAATAAACCTTCTGCCCGCTGCGTTCGGATCCAGCCATCCTTCTCTGTGTGAATTAATTACCAGAAGAGCTTTGCAGTAATCTAATTTAGAAGAAACAAAAGGATGGATACGTTTTCTGCATCTGTTTTTGATTAGATTTCAGATTTCTGCAATGTTACAAAGATGGACAAAACCAGTTTGTTAGATATTATATATGTTCATCAAGTGAGGTCAGGGTTGAGGGTAACGCAAAGTTTCTCACAGATTTTTGGGGTATATGACCATACAACTGTTGAAGTTCACTGTAAGATCTGTCAACAAAACTCTTTGTTTCTTGGGACTTGAGCATTTCAGGTTTTTTAAGCCAAAAGTACACTGTCAACAACTTTGTAATATCTTCTCAATGTTTCATCAAGATATACAACTGTGTGTCATCAATAAAACATGGAAAATGTACATTGTGGTTCTGGATGACATCAACCAAAGGCAGCATTTCTAGTGAAAACAATAATGGTCCCAAAACTGAGCCTTGAGGTACACCAAAACATATTTAACTAAGAGTCGGTTATTTGTTTTCTAGTGGTGATACTCTTTTCATCAAAAAAGTTAACATATTTATTATAGCTGAAGTAAGGACCCACTGTGCATTGCTTTTTCGTTAACATAACAACTGTAAGGGTTATGGTGTAACGTGTTCGGTGAATGACAGAACCAAAGCGCATGGAGTCCTTCAAAACAGCCTTTATTCTTCAAAACAAGAAGACGGCTAAGTCTCTTAGACATTGCCACAAGCACTAATATACGAAGCCAGCCTCTGGGTCTGGACTAATAATCATAAGGAACACGTAACAGTAGACAATAACGCACACTGAAACAAGACACACAGGGAGTTTAAATACTGAGATGATTGAAACCAGGTCGGGATGATTAGGGAAGGGTGCGTTCACAGGACATGGGGAAAACAGGACAAAACACACACGATGATGACTAGAAGACCGGCGACGTCGAACGCCGGGGTGCCACACGACAGGAGGAATGTCCGCCACCAGGGGGCGACGTGACATATGGTGCTCTTTACAGGGTCTCAAATAGGGTTATGTTCCAAATGTTTGTAAGTATTGAGGCCACAATGCAGCCTCCACCCTTAGAAGTTAGCTACACAAACCTGTATAGTTTATTTTTTGACATCAAGACAAGTATGTGTGAGATTTAGTTCAATGCATTTCTTTAATGCCAGCTATGTAAAGTCAGGGTGCTCCCCAGTGGTGTAAATCACAATTTCCCAGTAAAGCTCCATCATTGCAGACAGGAGTTCAAACAGTTCCATTGGATCCTGTAGAGGGCAGTTTTAATTATCTCAGAGCTGTTGGGGGAGATGGGTACATACAGTCATGGCCAGATTATCCACATTATGTATTTATTTAGTTTGCTGTTAAACAAGGCATAGACAGGTTACATCTCAAGGCTACAGGTCCATCTCCAGAGACCTTTATGTTCCTGTTTCTACTCTATGTAATGTTCTAAAGAACTTTAAGGCCCACAGCATTCTAGCTAACTACCTCCTTGGCAGCAAGAAAAAAATGTCAAAAAATCTAAGAGAAAGAGTGTTTGAATTATTGGGAAATCACCTCAGTCAACTGCTACATAGATTCATCCTGACCTTCAGATTCCATGTATGTTTTTAGTTACACCATCTGTTGCCAATTCAATAAAGGGGGTTGTATGGTAAAACATCCAGAACGGTCTTCTACCGCTGCAGAGAGAGAAAGATGCTGAGACAAATGCAGAGAGAACATCCAACTGCAATTTACCAAAACATACCTGAACAGGCCAAAATCCTTTTGGCCGAATCTTCTGTGAGAAACACTATCTCGCTCTCATAGAAAAGTGATGTTCTAGGTTTGCTGTGCCTAAAATGCTTTGAAACCATGTAGGCATCATGAAATCAGGAGCGCAATGTCGAACCCAGTGAAGAGAAAGATTGGTCTCTGCTGAAGTTGACTGGTCTTCCAGCAGGACACTGACCCCAAACACATTATAAGAACACCCAGGAACCGTAAAAGACAAAACACTGAACAGTTCTAAAGTTCAAAATCACTGAAAAGCTAAAAATCCCAGTGTAGGGATTTCAAAACTTGAGTTTAGAGAAGGTTCCTATCAAATTCAGGAGAACTGAGGCAGTTTGCATTAGAAGAGTGGGGCAAACTGCTAGTAGAGGTACAGCAAGCTTATCCAACACTATATCAAATTTCATTGCAGTTATTTGGACCAAAGATAGCACTACCAAATATGAAGCCCAGGGTGTCAATAATACCATGTCAATGCCATTTCTGTTTACATTCTTATTTTTAAGGATACAGTATATTAGGTTCTAAATAAACGTTGGGGAGTAATATCAATGAAATGAAGAGTTGTGGAGACCTAAAACTTTATACAGACAATTATGAGATATTAAAAGAAATTACAATGTCAATACTGTGGATAGGTAGTCTCATCAAGCTCAAGCAACTCTTTCTTGTAGGTCATTTTGCTGCAAGACCCAATTGCCGCTCCACTTGTGTATTTGCTGGGGAATACTTCCTGGTTGAGCTAGCAGTGTGATAACAAATAGAACAGCAGTATGTTTCTGGGAAGGAATCATTGACTCTATGAAATAAAAAATGGGTTGCAGTATGGGTTCATTTTAGACTATGGCTAGACATATAGTCAATTGGATGTTGGTCAGAACATTCACTTGTACTGACAATGTAGTTAAAATAAAGATCAGAACAGGTCTTTGTTGCATCAGGCGTAAATATTGGAATCGCCTTAAAAGTTAAACTGTGTGCGCCCCAAAATGTTTCAACATTGTGATAATTTTTCCAGATGTTCCTACAGTTAAATACCTGCATATTTGTGTAAAACATCAATGGGTCTTTGAACTTTCCAAGGTGATTTTTTACATAGAAGTGGAAACAACAGTTAATTCCCCAACTAACAAATCACTTCACTCCACACTCTGCTCCCCTGCTGGTTTGAGTCTGGGCAAGTAAATATTTAGCATAAGAAAGTATCCATATGAATACGAATCATATGAAATTGGCTTTTTTCACAGTTTGGAAAAAAGGGTTTCTGGTCAGATATGATTGGTCATGTATGCTTTTCCCCTACCTTATCAGTACCAAAATTCACAAAGATACAAGATTTACCAGAAACATGTTGAAACGTGCCCATTTCGTTGTTGGCTTATGCATTAGGTTTCCCAAGCCTAACAAGCAGTGTGCTTAATATATATTATTTTGTACATTAGTACACTAAATGGTGTTAAAATTGTTTTAAGGATTCAATAGTATTTAAGCATTGAAATAAGTACATTTCAGTATGTTTAAACAGATCCAGTTATTTCAAAATTAGGTATACTTTTAATACATGATTCAGTACACAGTAAATTAATTTTCTAATATATTACAAATATGCACAAGGAGTATAGTTTTAGGGCACTAATACCACTTATGTGGTATAAGTATTGAGAGTTCTGTTGTGAGACAAAGCTTAGGACCCAGCAACAACACCATGTCCAATCAGACACAACCATTGGTACCTGTGGGGGAGATTATCTCTCTCTCTCTCTATCTGTGCCCTATAAGTCAGGTCTTGGCTTCACTGTTTGAGTAGTTTGGGAATGAGACAGAACATACCCGACCTCCGTGTGGGAAGGGAGTGCACAGGTCAGGAGAGGCCAGTATCCCAGAAGCCAGCAAGGCAGTATCTCAGAAGAAAGCAAGGCAATATCCCTGAGGCCAAAAAGGCAGTATCCCAGAAGCAACCAAGGCAGTATCCCAGAGGCCAGCAAGGCAGTATCCCAGAAGCCAGCAAAGCAGTATCCCAGAAGCCATAGAGTGATTACTCTACAGTGTTGTATTAAAATAATGAAGGAATTTATACAAACAAAAAGAAAATACAATAGACTTGTTCATTGTGTTGGCTTGTTGATCTTTTCACCTCTTCCTTATTTGGGTTCCTTTGTACAGTCGGAGCTTGACTTGTTTACAGTGTGATGATAATGAATGGCTGGTTAAGTGTCCAACTTTCTCTCCAAAGAGTTTGAATGCATACAAAGACCTGTTTTAATTTTTAGAATGTATTTGCTGCCTTTTTCAGCATTTGTTGATACACTGAATACATAACCTCAAGGTCCAACCATAACCTTTATGAGTTCTCACTTCATCATCGACATTTTTCACTTTCCACTTCATGAATCAACCTTTTTTTTCCCTATGGAAATAATGTGAACACTAACTTGAGCTGTGAGATCACATTTCATTTGTGTGCGTATGTATTTAAATGATTCCATGTATATTTGGGTGGCATGGTAACATGAAACATCTCCATTAGCAGAACATGCCAGCAGCTGGACCCATCTGGTATCAACAAAAAGGAGAGATTTCCTGAACGTCCTGAATAAACAACAGACAACAGACCTCGTCTCCCGATGATCTGACCTGGCCTTTCTGCCTACGCATCCCCACATGCTACCGCCTGCCAAATGAAAACAGACACACACACAGATACTGCCCCTTGCCAAACACTTGCACAACCCTTGTCAAAAACACACACACACACACATGCGTCTGCCTGTCTGTTCTGTATCCATCTGCACTAAGGCATCCCCATCACAGCCAAACCTGAAGACAGACACCCAGAGGAGGATGGCATTACCTGCGTACAATCCCACACAGACATGATGGATGGCTAGCCCCTCTCGTTAATACACAAACGCCTCATCCGCCGCAACGCGTTTTGTGGGTAATCGTGGCTCTTTTTAATATTAGGCCGTTTTCTCCAGCTGCCTCCTAGGCTGGGTAGTAAAAAAAAACTTTAACATCCCTACGACGGCCTCTACCAGGGTGCCAGATCCCAACCACTTCGACTCCATTTAACACCATCCTGGGGTCCTTGTAGTAGTTCATCATTCGCAGTCGCTATGATTGAGGCTATAAATGCGCAGAACATTTAGGAGCGCCAAGGTTCACTTTGGGGACTGTGAACTGTGTGGCTCGGTTGGTAGAGCGTTGATAGAGCGTTGGTAGAGCGTTGGGGCTTGCAATATCCAGCTTGTGGGTTCAGTTCCGCCTGGCGTCAACCATACGAAAATGTATTAACAGTCTACTGTAATTTAACGGACTACTATAAATTTCTTGGGATAAAAGCATCGGGCCGTGTTCCAAACTGTTACGAGATCGTGTAGGGCATATCAATAAAAAGATAGGAGCACTTAATGATTAAAATTGAAGTAATAGGCACATGAAGCCAATGTCAGTGTCATAGCCATTTTCAGAGTAAAAGTAATGTATTAGAATCTACACTGCTCCAAAAAATGATAACACAAATGGAACACTTAAATCACACACCGGGTCGATGAAGGAAATATATTAAAGATCAAAATCTTTACTGTACATTGTATAATTTGTTGAGGTAACAACGGTCAATGGAAACCAAATTCACCAAACGATTCAGGGCTGGATCCAACTTGTGTGAATTTCAGCACAGCACCTGTTTATGTGACTCAGTAGTGTGTATGGCCCCCTTGTGCCTGTATGCATGCCCAACGTCTGGGCATGCTCCTGATGAGACAGCGAATGGTGTCCCAGGGGATCTCCTCCCAGACCTGGATCATGGCATCAGTGAGGTCCTGGACACCCTGTGGCGCTGCTTGGCGGCGTCAGATGCACCGATGCATTTTTTGTTACTGTAGCCTTCAGAGTCCATGCAGTGCCTTCAGAAAATATTTCTCCACATTGCGGTGTGTTATGGACTTTATTTATAATTGACTACATGATTTTCCATCAATCTGCACCCAGGACCCATGAAAAAGTCAACATTTGTGAAATTTACGGATTCAATTGATCTGACATTATTTAGAAAGTTACACAAGTTTTTAAGGTCACACACTTCCCAGTGCACATCAGTGCAGAAAAATCAAGCTATGAATTCCAAGGTATTCACCATACATCTGTTTTTTCAGTTGTCCATTCCTCCATCTTAATAATTTAACCATTTCGATTATATCATATACAACAAATCATTTTAGAATTAACAATGCTTTGCTGCTATTCAATCATATTTCAGTGGTACATAGAACTTTGCCATCTATGGTACATATCAAATTAAAACATATCAAAATTACCTGCAGAAAGGTTTTTGCTTAATGCTTTACATAGTAATATAATATACATTCCATAATATATATGCAGTAATAGTGGAATATTGAAATTTCACAATAAATATTTTGGGTATATATATGCAAAGCGTTTCCTTAAAAGCAGAACGTTTATGAACCAGCAGATGGCGCACCAGCATCTGTGGGCAAATGGAAAAGCAATGGCAGACGTCCCAAGTGAACGACTGGTGTGTCTATGCTTCCGACTACCAGACTGTCCGGTTGTCAGTGGCAGTGTTTATGATTTTCTGTCTGTTTTCTAGCATTAGTTCATCATCCTCACCATGACACCATCCTCACCATGACACCATCCTCACCTTAACCCTGCCGACACCATACTCATCATAACACGGCCGACACCATCCTCACCTTAAACCCTACCGACACCATCCTCATCTTAACTATGCCAGCACCATCCTCACCTTAACCCTGCCGACACCATCCTCACCTTAACTCTGCCAACACCATCCTCACCTTAACCCTGCCGACACCATACTCACCTTAACCCTGCCGAGACCATCCTCACCTTAACTCTGCCGACATCATCCTCACCTTAACCTTGCCGACACCATCCTCACATTGATCCACCGTGTAAGAGGATTTGTGTGGACTGACTTTACCAAGAAAAGAGTAAAAACAAGACAAATTCTAGATGGGAACTTGATTCAGAACCCAACTAACCCTAGACCCTGGTAAACGCATGACATTTGAATAGGCCAGTAACAAGTGTACAAGTGCACAGGTGTAAGTTGAGTGGCTCAGCTCAGTCTTCAATCCAATTAGAGTAGAAAGACAACGGTTCACTGAGTTTGAGAAAATCTGCATGGAATAATAGACAAGTCTATTCTCCGGTGTAGCTTAGTACGTAGAGCACGGTGGCAGGAGTGTGGGTTTTATTCACACAAGAGACCAGTCGGTCGTTCTGGATAACTGCAAAACTGTTAGAATGTACATTCACGGCTCCCATCTGACCTACCATAGGCAAATTAACTGGGCGTGGCTGGGGAGAGAGCTTCTTGAGTATGCTGCATGTTTTTGTTTCGCTTTGTTTCATATAAATGGTCAGGAGCAGGGCCCCAGTGATGTGCTAGGATGTCTTCATCACCTGCTGGAGGGCCTTGAGATACGTTAATCTCTGGTGAGCGGACTTCGTCAACATAAACCAAAACAGGCTTCTGTCAATAAACAACAGGACGTATGCAATGGCAAAATGCATTAGTTACGGTTATTTGGGAAACTTGGGATTTTACAAGAGTGGACCTTGTTTGGTCAATCGTGTTGCTGCTGGTCTAAAAGTAATCCATGTCACACTGCTTTATTGTGTTTACAATGCTGTCAGGACGCCTTTGGAGGCAAGCTTAATATACCTCACCGGTTCAGTCTTTCACAGTCACTCTCACTGACATGTTCATTTGGCATATCTTCACTGGGCCACCACCATTGGCTTTTTTTACCTATGCTTTGTTATATCACTCTTTCTAACTCTCTTCTTTTCCTCCACCTGCACTAACCCTGTTTTCTCCACCTCTTCCTGAGGAGTTGAGGGGGAAAGATTTGGTGGTCACAGTGTCATGCCCTGGCTGCGAGCCCCTGGCCATTTCAGGGCAGGACTAAAAGTGAGGCCTCTAGCCCTCTTTATGCCGCTGTGGGCTCTCCAGTCAGAGCAGCTGCATTCAGTTGACTCTGATTGGGGAGCCTACTTAGGTTAGTTTGTCAGCCACACCCGGTGTGGTTTATTGTTTGTGTTTGTATGCAACAGCTCATGGTTTGTCCTTTCATTTAGTTCATTTTCAAGCGAATGCGCTACATGTTATTTGTATTTCGTTTATATGTTTGTTTCAAGCCTTTCATTTTGACGTTTACAGTTTCATGTAGTTTGCACCGTTTGTCCTGGATTAAATCACCTTTTTGTTTGAAACTATGTCCGCGTTTGGTTCTGCCACACTACAAGACCGTGACAGAATAAACCACCATATGGAACCAGCGACATTTGACGGGCAGCGTTGGGGGAGAGAGCAGTACACCTGGTTGGGGGACTGGGGATCCGACTCTCTCTCCTCTGACGATTCAGGGGCGGAATATGAGGACTGGGATCTTCCATATGATGATCCAGGCTGGGGTGTCAGCAGGGGGTGGAGAAGTCCACCTTTAACCCAGGATCCATGGGTTTCCTCGGCACCCAGCTCAGCCA